>UELX01001309.1:0-46574 GCA_900480035.1 Eupelmus urozonus | reverse complement strand
CTCATAATTTCGCAATTATGTAACTATATCGCCGTAGAACAAAAGTTAAAAAGTTTGAAAATGAAAATGAACATGCACAAATATATGCAAATTTGACCTCTAAATATTATATATTATTTACAGCTGGAATTGGCCAACCGCTGGGGAACCGATAGTGAAATATTTCACCAAGCGTTCATGAAGAGAAATGACGAATAATTGGTAAATTTCTACCAGGGTAAATATCAAATAATTATACACAGATTTGCCTCTTAAAACAAAAATCATCAACAAGTCTGTTTAATCCTTATATTAATTTATATGTACACGTTACTTAGAAAAGAATGGTTCAGAATATGTAAAAATTAGTATTATGTCAAGATAAGGAGACAATCCTTCTTAATCTAATCTTTATCCAAGCCTTATCTAATCCGTTCGGTTTATTTTTGTTTACCAACTTTTTTATTAAGTCAATAAATTTAATACAAATTGAATTTCTTTTTAGCAGTTGTTATTTGATTTCAGATATTTTAAATTATTTATTCCAATTTCACATTGATTTCATACTAATAAGATTTTGACTCTCATAGAGTGAATAACTTTTCACTTGAGGATGAAAACAATAATTTTTTAAGTACATAATAAATAACATCATGGTTCGCATAGATCACAAAGAGGAATTATTTTCTCCATTTCATCAATAATTTTTTAAAATGCTTGTTATTTTTAAGCTTAAATTTATTAACAATGAGAGCTTTTTTATGTTAAAGTTGATTTTAGTTAGAATATAATTATCTAACTATGATGTACAGCATTAAAAGAGGTAAATGAAATAGTATTATTACTTTCTTCGATTAATACGGTACTTCAACTTCCTTCAAATTCCTACAACTTCCAAGTTTGTACTAATTTAAAATTTAAAACAGCCTTTAAAAATGACTAAAAACGGTGTTTGGTACTGACATGCCGCCACAACACACGGAACTGTAGGAACACTTCTAAGCGATGAGCTAATTCATCAACATTACATTATCACTGACAGCTGCAGCGTATACCGAGTTATTAAACATAAGTACACTCCATGCAGTTCACGAAATCTAAAATTTAAAGCAAGACAGATAAGTGAAGAAATACGTGCGATGTAGGATCTTCCTGGCATTTGATATAGTGAATAATGCTAGATGGTTATAAAGTCATCATAGTCTTGAACGTAAATAATTCAAATGTAAATATAAAGTCATAATACTATTACATATATGTTAGTCATTTTCGTAAATATTTGTGTTTAGTAATACTGCAATTTAAGTAAAAATATAAAATAAAAATGTTTGTAATCCACTTATAATCTATGACCAGACTTTGTTGCCAGATGATTTGATTTCGACTGACCACCTTAAATTTAATTTCATCAATTTTGTTTATATCTAATATTTGAGATTTGTTTATGATAATCCTGAGAAAATGACCAGTATTCGTAGACAAAATAAATAAAATTTTTAATTTTCAATATTTAGCCGTAATAATGTAAATAATTATGCAGTTCACTAATTTAAAACTTCATGCTTCCGGTTTTATAAATTCAGTAATTAACCCTGTAATGAAATCATAATGATATCTAAAAGAAAGAACGAACTTTAAAAGTACTAATTAAATTATCGTTTAGTTTTGTTATTATCATAATGAAAATTAGATGAACGTTCATCATAAAACACAATCAAATTAATTATTTTACTATCTACATATGCTGATCTTTTGCTACTTAAAATTTCTATTTTTATCTTAGAGATAGAAATTACAAAAATAAATGGTAAATTTACTATTTTTACATTAATCACATAAATTAAATTAGATTTGTTTAAATTTCCACTTAGATATTTTAATAATCGAATAACGATGGCTCAAAAAAATTTTCAATGAATTGAGAAACCAGTTTAGCAAAGAAATTGAACTATTTCCAAGAAGATTTTCGTTTTAGTTCCTTTAATTTCTTGGCGTCGATAAAAAATATAGATATAAGGTGCTACATTTTCTTCAGAAGTACTATGCTGCATATCCTTCTGCTATAAAGCGTCGACTTTTGAAGCTCTGAGAATACTTAAAATGTTTATAGTTTCCGTTGATTTTAATATGATATCTTCTACCTTTACGCACAAACACAAAAACCAGTTTTCTGCGATACATTTGCTTTTTCAAAAGAAAACGTCGATCGAATGCCGAAGAACTAAAACTATTCTTTTACTGCAAAAGTAAGAGAAAAAAGTTTATAACTCGTGTAAACAGTATAATGGCGTAAAAGAGTGATAAGAAGAATCTCTAAAAGTACACGCAAGTTTAAATTAGCGATGTTGCACTGGCCTTATATGCACATCGTTATGGTTCTTAGTGTCATTAACAGAAGCCAGTTTTCATGCGCGTTATGTACTTTTAAGACGATGTTGCAAGCTGCGCGGAAGTCGTTAAAGGCCCGCGTAAAAAGCGGCGAGTTTGGATACTAGATACGTGAAAGTGCGGAAAGGCTTAATTAAAATCCCTGGAGTTAAGTTAATAAAAAATTATAAAAGTACTTAAAGCGGCATTAGGCTGGAAATTTAAAGAATTAGGCAAGTAGTTTTTCTATCTAATGAGCTTACGTTATCGTTTGCACAATTTCACGTAAGTCGTAATTGAAGATACACGAGTTTTAAGTTGAAACTAGTTTGATGCGGGGACTTTAAAGTTTTGTACCCTTAATATTCGTTTCAATAAAATATAGCATAAGCAGCCATAAATAGATAACGTAACATCAATTTTTCAAGACCCATAAAAAAAATGTTTTAAAAACTATTTCTAACGGTCGAGGTATTTATATTGTACTATAAACACTAATATCAACGCAATAAAACCAAACATCTTTATAAACATTAATTAAACTTTCCACAGATGATACTTATACTTAACCCAGAATAAACTATCGAATCACCTTAAGCAAACTAACCAACAAAATAAATTCACGCCTCGTATACATCCCCCACTCCCAACAACTCCAACCCCTTAAACCGGCGACTCCATAAAGCCTAAAAAAAACCTCACCTCTCGTACAAGCTCATGCGCGCGCGAAACTATGTACATAAAAGACTCGGCCATTCCTCGGCTAAGAACTTAATTACCATAGGCTCGCGTGTGCGCTCACTCCAAGGGAGAGAGAGAGAGAAAGCCAGTTCTCCCGCAAATGATCTCCAATAAGGCAGGTCGAGGCGCGCGCGCGCGAGCCGTAAACGAGAAATTCTCTCTGCTGCTCGCGCGAAGAGTCCCACTATGTAAATAGTGCTGCAGGGAGACGGGCCTGCAACGCGTGTGTATAACATTCCGAAAGAGAGAGAGAGGGGCGATCCGTCGTGATTGGCCCGTAAGAACAAGCTGCGCGAGCGAGTGAGTAACGAGTAACGAGATAACTAGGTAGTAAGGAGGTAATGGCTCGGGCACGTACTTGCCGAGTCTGTTCTCTCTCTCTCTCTCCTTCTTGGCGGAGGCGGTCTCTCCTCGACATCCGTCCTTCTTCCTCCTCTACTCGTTCCAAAGCGATCCTGCCCCCTTTGTCTCCCTCCCCTCGGCCGCATTGCACACACATATATGAGAGCGTCTCGTTGCTTGTGTGTACTCTTGCTTGGCACTTCTCCTTTTGTGTCGAGCGGAGGCGCAAGAAAGGACGCGTTTTCTGCGCTTATACGAGTGGGCGAGGGGGCTCGTTACTTTGAGCGGCTTGCGCGGGCCGAAAGTAAGTATAAGGTCCGGCCGTTTGGGTTGATGAGGGACTACTGGCGAGTTGACGAGTGTGAAGATGGATGCTTGGTTTGTTGAGTTGACGAGATATTTGGGGGGTTTTGTTTTGAGGGACTTTTATGGTATGACATTTGTTCATTATGCAGCAAGGGCGTAAAGTACGTGAATTTCGCACAAGAGATGATTTTTTTAAACAAGTGGTTGTAGGTCGATTTTATTCATTAATTAGCATATCAAAAAAGAAACCTATTTTCACATTGTTTAAGAATATGCACGCACCCTTTAAATAATGCGATTGGCTATTTTGCGCAAATAAATCAGCGTTGAAAATCAAACTTTGCACACGTCAGAAAACTTTTTCTGATTCATAATACACTTGTATTGTGAGACAAGAACGAAAAATAAGTCTGAGTTTTGATGCACAAGATATAAAATTTGATGATTCTAGTATCTTCTTGGACCATGATATTGGAAGATTTCAAAACATTGTTAAAGAAAATTTTTGACCATAATACATGTAAATATAATTGACTATGCATTACGTTAATTCCAATTTTTATAATTATAATCAATTTATATCCCGGATTGTCCAAAGTGTTATTTTACTCACACCCTATAGTGTGTAAAACTATACTTATCGCACTTCATTATTATTAAATCATTAAAAAAAATTTATAATAGTTTTTTAGTAATATTGTTTCAATAATATTTAAATATCACTATTAATATCTTTATACCTCCTTCATATGAATCGTTACAATTTCCATAAGAATATATATTTCGCCACACACAGCTACACGACTGGTGGTCAAACCCGATTAGACACTGTCATAAGTACCAACTCTGTTGAAATAATTAGTTCGACGCAAATGCATAACGCCAGCTCTACCCATCGGTGTGTAATAAGACCTGAATTTTCAGAGCGGTTAGATTCGAAATGGCTGATAAACGGGCGTGAGCTGGCGAGTGCCACGCGCAAAAGAGGCTGTAAAGTAGGCGCTGCCCACAGCTTTGGACTTTATTGCTCGTAAATATATTGGCGCAGATGCGCTAAGAGGGAAGATAGCGCTGTAATTTCAGAGAGATGTAGATGTATTGGCCGAAGAGATAACGATTCTTTACTGCTGCCTTTATTTATCGATATTCCACGTCGATGTGTACACACTAAAGACACTGGGAAGATGGCGCTAAGCTGAAACTCAAACATTGTGGTGCTAAAATATACTATGCTATGAGGATTATTTGCTAATGCAACTTTATCAGATTGAAAGATCCTTGGTAAAAATTTTTTTATATTCCGCAATATGATTAGTAATGAAGGAAAGTATCATAAATAATCAAATCTTAGTGGTGATTTCTGTAGTATATCTAAAGGTTTTTCCTATCATTTTTAGGTATATCAATTTAAATTAAAAAGAATCTCTATCTGAACAAACCAGCCATTTACTTGATAAAAAAAACTCATACATCGAGCAAACAGTTACTATACAAACACACATAAATCCAGAGGTAAAAACACCATAATTTCATGTTAGCTCTCGAATCAAATAAATAAGCCGAAAAGCTTGCCACCCTATCCTCGCGCTTGAGTCCATAAATATCGCGTATCGCGTTGCGCTCTCGGCCGTTAAAAAAAATTCAATTAACTCGACTTAAGGCTTTTTAATAAACGCGCTCTCGGCGGCTCCCCGAGAAAATTATTCTCCTACTGCGCAATAAAAGATTAAAAAGCCATTAAACATTGCCCCGCGCATAACCCGGCTGCGCGCCCCGGCTTTTTATGCGCGCGCGCTCTTCCAATTAACCAACAATCCAAAACAATTTGGCCGGCGAGATGCTATCGGCTTTCTCGGACGAGAAGCGGGAGGGGTGGGTAGAGTGAGAGAGAGAGAGAGAGAGGGACTGCATGCTGCAGCCAGGGCGGCCCTCTGCTTCGGCGAGCGGCAAAGGAGAGCTTGTGTCCCCCTATGTGAGCGAGCAAGTGGGTATGTATATATATAACGAGATATCCGAGATTGATATTGCCGGGGCGCTGGGCCTTTTATGGGCCAGAGTCTAATTCTGCGAGTTTGTCGCTTGAGAGAGGAGTATCGGTGTTGGGTTGGAGTGGATGGGTATGCTGGGTTCTGCGTGGGTGTGGAAGACTTTTCTGAAGGAATTTGTAATGAGTTTGGGAAGTAACGAATTTTGAGATAGATAGTTTGAAGCGAGTTTGGTTACGGTATGGTTTACTTTTGTCGTGGCTGTTCAAATAGAATGAATTTATACTGATTGAAATTGAAAATTTGCAAAAAATTGAGGAAAAGTATTAAACATGTTTGAAAGATTTTACTTTGCATAATTGTAGAGACATATTGATTATACAAACAATAGTTTATTATTGTAATATTGACTTTCATGGATTTAACATAAAGAATATTGATTATCATAATACTTCATACTTTTAAGCACGATAAGTTAGAGATTACCGTATACATTTCTTAAATTTAGTTTAAAAGGCATGATTGTAAGTTATATATAAATATTAATCCATCAATATATCATATATATTTTAAAAATAGCAGAAAGACTCAATATTCAATGAATAAGTTATATAAATGCGGGTATCAAAAAATTTGAATACGTACGATCGAAACATTACTCTTTGACTTCATAAACATAAAATAAGTTTAATATTCAAATCATTATTTAAGCAGATTCATCTTAACCCAACGTTTTGCAACTTATTATATACATCCAATAATCCTGCCCGTAAGATTTAAGGTGCAGTACATCTTGCGTAATAAGACGCTTGGGCTGAATTCACGAAACTCCGACGGGCGGTCAAAATTTTTAAAACGACACAAGATTTACAATGCAAAAATCCATATACAACTCCTAATTAAGTAATTTATCCGTCAGCGCTCGCTCTTCGTCTGGCTGAGCCTTCTAAAATTGCGCCTCAACTTCCACGTACGTACACCTTCATAAACGTAATTACATCGGCCGACTCTGCCACCCCCTCTCACCATCGACCTCCTAAAGAACATAAAGAACTCGCTTAATTTCTTTAGCCCCCGAAGAAAGTGCCGGAATTATAGATTCCGGGGCGCCTCTGAATAAAAAAAAAAAGGAGGGCTGCCTCGCGTGGGCAAAGCGACTATAGCAGGTGGCCATTTGAATACATACGGGCGCGCATCAGTCAAGGTAAAATCTGCCTTGAGCGAGCGGGCGCTGCATTAAAACTGCAGCGGGCGGGCGGGTGTGCGGCGGTAGGCAGCCCAGAGACGATTGAGTCATCATGCGATACGAGCCGGAAGACGCGCAAGCGCCTGTATAATCAGAGGCTCTCGGGAGTCGAGGTAGTTTCGTGGCTCGCGATCGTGAAAATCGGTCAGTGCGTGATGATACGGTATTGGATTTTAGTTGTCCTGGAGTAACTGTAGATGGAATATGTAGATGGTTGTCATTTTTTTTTTAAATAAAGATTGTTTGGTAATGGAAGTTATCATAAACCATGTGGTAATCTTTGGGATCAAGAACTGAGACAATAATTAATTACAAATTACCGTGTTGTGAAATAGTTTTTCTTGATGTTTAAATGTTTACAAATTATCAAAAATGGGATCATTGTATGTTTCTTTAATCGATTACATGGTTTTACTATATTTTCTATTCAGTTTTGTCATTTTTCCACAGTAGTTTATAAATATCTGCATGTGAGCAAAAGTATTCCACGAATGGGCAAAAAAGAGACTGAATTTATATTAAAATTTTACATTTGAAATGAAATATATTAAAAATAATTTAAATGAATTAGGTACATAACACTCTTAATAATAAACTTCAAACAGAATCACCAGGGGTAACTAAAGATGGGCGAAACTTGTCAACTTTAGGGTTTCTAGATCGGTTGAAACAAGCGGATGAGCTTTGTTGTCAGTGGTAGGAAAAAGCATTAGGGAATATGGGAGGCTCGATAGCAACCAATGATTCTATGTTAAAAGTTTTCTAAATCATAGAATCGCGGATGCAATTACAGCGAAGACAAACACCCAGTAAAAATATATATTCGGAGGTGTGTACGAATAGAAAATCTTTGCTTTGATATTCTATATATCGGAAATACAGGAAATCCTTTTAAAAACTGGGCCACGTAATTGGGGAATCTATAGATACAAAATCGAAACGCAATCAGCGACAGAATGAGATTAGGTATGTACTGCAGAGGTTCACAACGCCAGCATGTGGAAACCTGAAACCAGATCTCATTGCTTATTTGTTCGATTTGAGAGGGACAACACATTTAAAAAAAGTTATAAGTTTCCAATAATTTTGCGCCTTCCAGTCATTCTCTACGATAAAGTCCTTTTCAGAATTAATAGATTAAAAAGAATAGCGTTAAAAAGAGTTACCTTTCATTAAAAGAGACTATAAAAGTTTCGATTTAATTTTTTAGCGTTCTTCTGCTAAATGATCAGTATTTCAAAGTGTGGAAAATGAATGAGTGTGGCAGTTTCTAGATCGAGTTGCAGAGATATTTAAAGCACGGCGACCTTCTCTTACCTTTAATTTTTAATTTGTGGATCAAATCTTTTCTAATTAATTAATAAAATGTTCTACATGGTAGATACAAATATTCAACTGAAGAGTACCCAAGTAAAAAAATAGTATACAATTTGTATACAGTCTACAGTATACATTTTGTATACAAAATTGACTGTATACAAATTGGTGAAGTAGTCAGTGTCCAAAGCGATGATACTTTCAAGTATTTAGATAACAAATAGACACCTTCATAAGGCTTGGAAAAAACTTTGTTGTCCATTTCCTCAGAATGAAGGAAGCCCTCCTAATATTCGGATTGATTACTTTACAATGCAGAATTGTTAACAGTATCGTTAGTGTCCATGAAAATTTATAAACATTATCAACAGGTTTATGGATATGAAGAAGACGTATAGGCACTCTTTTATAGATCAATTACTCTAGCCTTCATGAGTATCATGTCAACTCATATTGGAAGGCACATATTTTACAATATTGCGATTACGATATTAACACAATATTAATACAATATTGATACAATAGTAACACAATATTGTTACAATATTGTATCAGAATTATTACAATATTGTTTAATATATTGTTACAATATTAAACAATATAACAACTATAATGTTGTTACAATATTTACGCAATATTAACACAGTATTGTTACAATATCGTTGCAAAATTGTTATTATAGCTACAGTATTAATACAATATTGTTACAAATTCACTTTAATATTAATACGATATTGTTACAAAATTCAAACAATATATTATATTACTGCTGTAACATTATTATAATCTGGATACAATATTAATACAATATTGTTATAATATTGACACAATATTGACACAATATTAACACAATATTGTTACAATATTGGAATAATGTTACTTGAACATTGCTACAATATGAACACAATATTACTGCTGTGTTTTGTATAATACCTCTGAAATATTACTAAAACATTAATGCTATTATGTTACATTAGCTACAATAATATCAATGCAATATTTTCCTAAAAATTTAGCAATTATTATTAACATTCGTGTTATATGCTTGTATAATATTGTTACAGTTAGGTTGCTGTAATATTTATAAAACATTTCTTAGGCAAATAACTGTTGCAATAAAGGTACAATATTATTATAACGATGGTATTACCTTAATATTGATTGTGTTCTAATTAAAGTAATAAAAAATCTAATATTAATCACAATGTTGAATTTAAGCAAATAAAATAATTTTTAATATTCCAGGAAATTTTTCTACTCTTTTGAAAGTATATAGCACCTCAAGAATACATTGATGTTTACAGAGGCACAATTACAAAAGTTTATTTCATTACTCGAGACGAGTGTGTTCGTGTATCTTCGCCATCCGATGAAATAACGATCGCACTAACCACATACCAACGGAATCTCTGTCCTCTCTTTCTCGACAGCCAAGAGAGATATTTCCTTTTTATACGCGAGCTACGGAGCTTCTTTTTTACGCGCACGTGTAATTTTCGCGTATAGGTACGATATGGCTCGACAATTTTTTTGTGCCGCCTGTCGGTTATTATCGGTGATTACCATGCCTTTTTTGCTCGTTTCAATAAGACAGCTCTGCAAAACGATTATGCAAAACCGGTGATGGATTGATGCCTTTAGTAGTAATTTTACTATAGTAGATTAATCAACATTTTTTCTTTGAATTCTACGTGATTGTATTATACTCTATTATCTCGCATTATGTATGTATGTATACAGACGGGTTGATGTTGCAGTAATTATATAATTAAGTGATTAGCATTAATTGGACTTTATACGATGACTAGTACTTTTGATACACGTAAGAAAATAATACTAATGATATTTGAAATGTTTTGATAACTTTTCATCAACTTTAACAAAACAACTAAATTTAGAATATTTTTGTGATCATTACTTTGAGTTAATATTTTAAATAAATACTTATGTTAAATACAAATTCCTATTCACTATGCTATAATAATATGCTATGTGTACGTATGCAGCCTGTGTATTATTGGTATAATTTATCTTCATATTATTTACAACTTATAGTATAATTTAATAAAGTTTAGTTAGGGCCATTTATTTCAATAAATTTTTATATTAAAATAAATCCAAATTATTTTCTACTTTTTTTCGCATTACAAATTTGGTGTACAATCTTAACCACTTCTGACATTTAAGTAGAAATCCGTATAGCAATTTTCTCACTCGCGCATTCTCGATTCAACACTTCTCTTATAAAGCTTCATTCGGAAAACGCGCTCCCAAAGCAACCGATTCCGCTTCTCTCCTCCAACAATTTACCCTGATTACCTTTTAACAATCTCCTCCACACCAGCGCGTTCGAAAGCTCTCGGTCGCAAAAAAAAAGCAGACGAAACAGCGCTAATTAAGGCTATATACTCGCGCGCCTTCGCCAGCACAAACAAATAATCAAAAGCTCGTTTTCCCGGCATTCCCCCGTCAGCAAGCCGCGATCTCGTCACAGCCATCGGCCGCTGCTGAATCAAGAGGAGCGCACTGCGCTGCCGGGCCATCATTAAAATTCATTTGCCGACGATTCAGCCGGCAGAGGAGAGCGTTTAATCGCCGAGGCGAATCGGCGGCCGCGCGCGCGGATATTCGATTTGAATCGAAGCTTCTTTCCCTCCCTCGCTCGCTGTCCCGTACAATGCGCGGGGATATATCGCGATGATTAATGACGATTTGCGCGCGCGCGCGCGAGCAAGCTGACTCGACGGATTTGCTAATTGGCCTTTCGAGCCGGAGAGCCGAGCGGATCTTGGAGAGCTCGAGTGTGTGTATAAGGCTCTAATTGCGTTAATTCCACGCCTCTCGGGCTCGCCAGGTGTGTTTTTTTTGGAGTGTTTATAGGTGTATCGGGGGTGAGGCATGAGGAGGTGGTTAATGTGATTCTTGAATTAGTTTGCTTTTTTTGGAGTTTGCGTCGGTTTATTTTTTGGGGGTTGGAGAAAATTGGATGGGCTTGGAAAAATTTTTTTTATCAATTTTGTTTTTATTAACTGTAATAAATAATAAAGCAGATTAAATAAATAAAAATTTTTTCATTATATTTCGTAATTTTTTTTTTAAATGAATGTAAATTTTATTGATGATATGAGGGACTTTTATTTAGTGTGGATATTTATTAATTTTATTTTAATATGTGTCTAAAACTGTAATAATATAGGATTTTTTTATATTAAACATTTAAATGAACAATTTCTTTTACAAAAGGTAATATGAAGTCATTGACGCTTAGCTTTGTCTTTTTTCAACTTTCTTTTTTGTATAGTAAATGATTACGTCGGATGATAAATGATATTTTCTAAATTACTTAATATTTGTAAACGATATCCTGATGTAATTATTACTAAAAATTTTAATTACAATACCTTTTGAAAGTACAGACTTGACTTTCATAGATTCATCCATCATTTGTAAAGTATTATTAGAAAGAAAAAAGCCAGTAATCATATATTAGAAACTATAACTTAAAATCAATCAAGATCCTTTAGTGTATCTCAAGATTTGATTAAATTCAAATTATTCGCTTTATACGTATTCAATCTTATAAATAATAGTCATTCAAATTTTGTTCATATAGATAATAGTAAAATATGAAAGTAGAATATTGAAAGTTTACAAAATTTTACAAAACCTTAAAAATTCTGAAATCTTAAAACAATGGATCATGAGAATCTAAACTTAAATGCAGTTACCAATTTAATATTTGAGATCATACTAGATATAAGTAGTTCTCATCATTCCGACGCAGAATAAAATGCAACATCCGAATTAGAATCATTCACTTATAATACCTTAAATCTACGTAAAAAAACATTTGAGAGAGCTAGGAATATAAGATCAAAGAAAAACATCAGTTTGTTTCGAGAAAAGATGCATAAAAAAAGTGAAGAAACAGACATCTACAAATAATTTCATCTTCTGACCTTTCTGATGCTCTAAACCTCAAATTAATTGTATGTTCTTTATCAGGATTATTAATTAAGTATCAAAAGCCTAGCTGGCAGGCATCAATCTTAGCTCGCTTAAGCTCGCACCACTTTCTAAAGTGTTTACATTAATCGAGGCAATGAAGAAAATTTACGAAAAACCCATTTAAGCCCGCGCTCGCCCAGCGGCCAAGAAAATAAACTCAAGACAAATGACGCCTCATTGTTAGCCTGCTAATCCTCAAGCACTCGTATCTAATTCCCATCAGTTCTCGATCATATGCCCGTACGAAAGCGATCGCATTAGCATTAGAGAGAATGAAAAAAGACAGACGCAAATGAAAAAGACGAGCGCAAGCTCCCTCGCTCATTAATCAAACGCGCTTTCTAGTCTCTTACAGGCGGATCGTAAAAGCGCGTCCTCGGAAGAGCTGAAATTAATTCGAATTGCCGCGCGAGGAGTCCTATATAGCTCGGGCAATCGCATCTGCATACAAGGGACTCGCGCGCGCGCGCAGCCCGGGAAAATAGAGTCGTGTACGCGGAAATGGCGATTTGAAGTTCGCGCTCCGAGGGATTCCAGGGGAATTTGTTTCTCTTGATCGCTCCGGCTGATATTTTCGGAACGGAACATTAGAGTGAAATTGGAAATTAATTCAGGACTCGTGTTGCGTTTCCGGTCTTAATCGCGCCGGGGTATGAGGGATTGAGGAAGAGGTGTGAGTCACGGCTTTTTTTTTCGTCGAATCATCAAGCTGGATGTTATTTGATTTAATGTATGCATGACACATAATGTAATAAGTAGGTGTCGGTACTTATTATGGAAATTGAATTTTTAATAGCGATCATGTTCTGAAGTGTTTTGTTTTCTAACAAGCCTTTTTGTTCCATATTAAAGTTAATTATTTTACATCTAATTCTTATAATATAAGTTAAAATAAAACGCAAAATTTAAAGAATCCATTAAAATCAATTCAATTGCTTGACGAACTCGTTATAAACTACTTTCGGAAATTTGAATTAAAAATAAGGATCACAAACGACTCTATATCATGACGAAAGAAACCTCTAAAAGAGTTCGACCTGTTAGAGCCCGCGTCTCCCACAATAACTTCTATCACGACCGCTGATCAAGACATTACAATTTCCTCCCGAAGCGTTTAGAGCCGAAATTTATTAATCTTTTGTGATCCTTATCCCCCTATCTCACTTTCGAAAGGTAAACAACGCGCGCGCCAGACGGCTCAGCCTTAATTTCACTCGAACGAAAGGCGCGCGCGCGCGCGCGGGCGGGTGAAAAAAAAGCGCCTCGAGAATTCGTAATAAAATAATTCATCTCAGCTGGCATACATTACAATACGCGCGTATACGCACGAGAGAGAGATTTTAATAAACGGCTCTCGCATATGGACTCATCGTCCGTACACTTGGCTTTCGCGCTTAAATCAAGATAATTTTTCTATCAATATACCAGCGCTCTGCCATTCTTCCCGAAACTACCGTGATATCTTCATCCTCTCTCTCATGCCTTATCCTCTCGCAGCATGCAGACACACACACAGACACACACCCTCGCAGACTTAGTCACGGCGCGTCGCGGCCGCCACGGGGGGTAAATTAAGTTGTGATTATCTGTCGATGTGATTTAGCCGATGTCTCGGCAGACAGTCTTCCTCTCCGCACACACATACTCGCGTCTCCATTCACACCTACGTACGCATTCACGTACACTCGGCCATTCATAAGCGCGCACTCGGGGGGCACTTAACAATAATATACGTGGAGAGGCGAGGCGTACACGCGTAGGAGAGATGGGCGGGTGCGAGGCCCCGGGCGCGAGCGCGTGGGTATATCGGACGGCGGGGGTGGGAGAAGCGACCGGCAGAAACAAATAGCCATTGTCTGAGGGCCGGCGCGAGAGAGCGAGCCGAGGGGGCCCCGCGAGGGGCATCTATCACCCGCTTATCACGATCATACAGAGGGCCCTCTTCTTTCTAAGAGCCGGAGAGCTTCTTTCTCCGGCTCTGGGTGTCTATCTGTCCCTTTCGCGGATTCTGGCGTGCCGTAACTTTTTGACCCTTGGTTAAAGGTAAGTGTGTGTGTGTCTGTTTGCGCTTGGCAGTGCCTGTCTGGTCTGTGGTGTACAGGGTAAAAAGATTGTTGAGTTGCTTTTAGGCTTAGGTGTCTGTAATTTGGTATCACGATTGAGCTTCTATTTTAAAACAGAACAAGTGAAATGTTACATCGAGATTGTATGAATTTGAAGATGCTAATTGAATAGTAATAATTGTCCATTGAATGTATTGTAAATGGGATCAAAGATTATTTTACGATTTTTCTTGTATGTAGAACTAAAGAGGTAAAATGTTTAGCTCATCTGGTGATAAAACATTCTACCAGGATTACTTGAAATTATTTAGGAAAATCACCTGGCAGACGTAGTATGACTCTTGTTGATTACTATTATCAATGAGAAATAACCAATTAATTTTATACTGTACTAAATTACTTTATGTTGTTATAAAATAAAAAAATAAAATAAAAAATTCCTATCTATAATAGCCCTATCTGTTAATCATACTTTATAAGGAAGTTTTTAGCACCTAGTTAATCTTTATATTATGTTAAAATTCATAAACATTACACTACTTATTTAAAATAGCTTGAAGCTATAAAAATAAAAAATATGTTTACTATCCTTTTGAAATTATCGAATATTATAAAAAACATATCTCTCACTACAAACAATAAAATGCAATCTCGCAAACTTTTTAAATTTTATTCGAAAAGCAGCATCCCATTGGATAATCCACACCTCCACTTGCACACAGCCGGCGAACAAACACCTCATCCTCTCTCTCTCTCTCAGTCTGTCTCTCAGGCTCTCTGGCTTTCTCTCCTCCTCGAGATTACCGAGTACCTGGTTAATAAATGTATCTCTCTATCCTCCTCCTCCTGTTCATCTTAAAGCTTAAGTCGCGTCGCTCGGGCATACGTATATACCCCCTCGCGCTCTCGCTGGCTCGAGAGACTCTCTTCGCCGAGTAAGACGTCTTACTCTCCGAGCCTCTCTCTCTCTCTCTCTTGCGCGCCTTCTTCTTGCTCCCTTTTGCTTCCTTACATTGACCTTTCTCCTACCAGCCGCAGCGCGGGGAGTAGCAGCGCAGCAGCACTTGCCTCTCCACGCGCGCTTCTTCTCCTGCGCCTGCTCAAGCTGCTCTCCTCCTCCTTTCTTTGCTTGCGTAAAGTGAATTAATGACGCGATGTTTTTCTGCCAGCGCGCTTATGAGAAAGAGAGAGCGAGAGAGAGAGACATGGAGGTGGGGAGAAACGAATAGCTGGGTGGAGGGAAGAACTGGGGGATGGGATTCAGCCCTTCGGATTAACACGAACAGGGTGTGAGCTTGGGCGTTTTTTCGTTGTACTGATTGTAATGGCGTGGGAGGTATGCTTATAATCTTATAGATAAAATAATCGAGATAATATTTAAAAAAAATGTATTGCTTTTATGTAGCTATTTTTACTTAATATTATGACATTATTATATACTAAACTTACTGTGTTCTCCAATAAAAATGGCTTGTACAAATGATGTAGTAGTATCTGTAAAAATTATTATCTACTTTTCTTTTTTCTTTTTATTTTACGTTTATATTAACGACAATATTAGTATAATATTAATGCAATACTAGTACAATATGACTACAATATTAGTACAATATTACTACAATAATAGGACAATATTAGTACAATATTACTCTATGGTAGATATTAATTCCATTATATGGCTAATTAATACCTTGTAGGGTAGAAAATGGGTAAAAACTAGCTATTTCTTGGCCTCCAGCTATTGTAAATAATTAAATTTCTACCAAGGCTACAATATTACTAGAATATTAGTACAATATTAGTTCAATATTAGTATAATGTTAATACAATATTAGTACAATATTACTGCAATATTACTACAATATTAGTATAATATTAGTATACAGTATTCATACAGCATTAGTAGAATATTATTACAACATCAACATACAACATTAATACATTATATGAGAAAATTCTAATGACATTGCGGTAATTTTTTATCTCTATACGTGTAGATACAATTTCCCAAAATTGTTATATCGATTTTATAAAGTTTTAATATTGTATCAAATTTTTTTTCCAATAAATAAAGTAAACAGATAACTGTGCAACAATACAAATTACAGCGGTGTAAGATAAAATTTCAATTTTAATGTTTTCTTTTCTCTATTTATTAATTTAACTTTCCAAACTTGATAGAACACAGATAGTTATTAATCTAATAATTACCAATCTAACTCATGACTATCCTTTTACTAAAAACTACCTAAAAAAGTATTACGAGACCAGTATTAATCAATAACAAAAAGACCAGCTCAAGAAGCTCAATAAGAAGCGTCAACTTTTAAAAATTAGCTTCTGTCTACACAGGAATAAATTTCAGCCACAACGTAACGAAAAAAAGCATTCACGAGCCGAAACGAGCCGGGAGTCAGTATCAAACAAAGAGACGAGTTGACTTTGCTGCGCTTGTGTATATACGCTCTACATTTGTAGTAGTAGCGCGACGAGAGATTGGGATCTGTGCGAAGGCAAGGACCATTTGTCGCGGCTCGTGTTTAGAAAGAGCGAAACGCGGGCTTCTTGAAAAAAAGAAGAGAGCGAGCCGAAAGCTTAATCTTCATCTCGCGTTTCTGGAAGTCCTTTCTATCTCTCTCTCTTTATGACTAAGCGATTGCCCGATTCGTTTCGGCTTAATTAATTGTCGCTGCCGTAAAAAGTGATGGTCTGCTTGGATATGAAGTGTAGCTTTATTCGTTGCGCTGCATTTTTTCAGAGCTATGTTTGACATTAAAATATATTAATAAATTCGGATAAATATTGTTATCGAGAGATAACGTTATTAAATTTGAAACTTTCTATTAAAGCAGAAAATTTATCAAAATAATAATTGCCAACTGCAAATAATATTGAAAGATATGATGATGACAGTACATAGATAATGCACAATTTTCATCCATTTACGAAGACTTTAATTAAGTTACTTGCATATCCCAAACTAATCAAAACATTTCCAAAACGAAACTAAACGTTCCAAGTGTGTTACAGAAAAAGCAGCTTATCAATCCCAGAATAAACATCGTTTCGTCGAAAGCGTCGTGTATCCCCCAGCTCCTTCAGCTCCGAAACCCAAAACGAAAAACGCTCGCATTGTCATGAAAATCACCGTGGCAATCACGACAATACGTGCCTCTCTCGTTCTGCGCATCCAATCTCCTCTCTCTCTCTCTCTGCCGTCAAGCCTGGGCCCGCAACCCGAGCAATGAATTAAAAAAAGTCCGTAAACGAAAAGATGAAGATCTCGGCTAGATCCCCGAGCAGCGATTGCCAGGAACTTCTTAATACAATATGACATTTTTCAACAGCTAGCAGCTCACTAGGCACTCCCCCTTAAGCTCCATAATTAATTCCTTAAGGATGTGCACCGGTCACAGTGACAGGTCACTCTCGCTCGCTCTGCAGGAAGTCATTGTGATGCCCTAACCTAGAAAGAGTCACGTGACACCTCCCCCCCCCCCAGCGCTCCCAAGATGTAGCCCAGATATACATAGGCCGCGTTTCTTCCCCGAACAGTCCGAGAGGGCGAATATTCTGAATTTTCGAGGCGAGAAAGGCTGGTGCTTGCGCGCGGCCGCATTATCCCAGGGGAGATCTTGCGGTCCCATTGCGGGGAGCCGTCAGTCGCGCGAGAGAAGGAGAGAGAGAGGGAGAATTGTAGCTGCGCGCTTAAAAACGTGTTTGGCGACTAGATTACCTTTTCATTTTTTCTCGACGAGGCCAAGAAGAGTCTTTTTCACCTATACCAAAGCGCTCCCGCCGTATCTTTTAGGTTTACCTTTTTTTCCCGGAGTGTACCTGCTGCGGGGAAAAAAGAAGCGGCGCGAAGACGCGCGCGAGAGCACGGATTTATGGGGACCTTTCGGGGAACTTCTTTAATGATAATTGTATATTTACTGGTAAACGCCGGGGCATTAGGACGGCGCGTACGTGATTTATTTGTAAATTGAGTTTTCATGGATACACCTCGGAGTATCCTTTTTACTGTGTATATAATATACGCTATGCTTTTTTTGGAAAATTTTAGTTTGGTTTATGCGATTTGTTTTAGTAATGCATAGCGAAGCTTAGTCTGATTTTACGATTTTGAGATAAGTAACGGAACGGATTGAAACATTTTTGTTTCAATAACTACGAAAAAATATATTTACAGTATGCAGAGTCTAGCTTAATCAGGGATTTGCCGGTAAGAGCAAAATCAACTTTATTAAAACCATCATCTAAAAACGGTCATCCAACGAATCCCAGGCTCCACGAAATATACGACTCGGAGTTTAATTTTCTTTTCAGCGTTCAAATAACCCCACGAAATAATGTCATAAAATCTCACGTTACCTTCGCTACGCTAGTTAACGTTTCCAAGCCGGAGATCATCCTCATATTCATCACCTCTCTAAAGATATCAGTACTTACACGGCACGCCGAGTTAATCTCGGCCGGCGCAGTCCCTCTCCCATAAACACGACGAATAACCATAAATAACCGAAGAATAACCGCGTCGCTTGATTATCTATTTATGGTAATTGTCCGAGACACCTTATACATTTCTGCGTCATTCCGACAGCCTTAACAGACGCGCGCGTAAAATAATTGCGCTCGGCGATCGAATCAACCTTAAAAAAAAAAGACTGGCCCGAAAGAAACGCCTCGATGTCGATGCTGAAGAAGCAGTTTGCAGAACCAGTATAAACCTACACACACACACGCATACACACACACTCCCGCGCGCGAGTATATATCCCCGAAAGAGACTAACAAGATCGAGATTTATACAATACTCGCTCTTGCGAGCAGCGTTTTTGTTAATATAAATTTTATTTTATCGCCGCGCGCCGCCGCGCGTTTATGCGCGCGATCATTCGCAAAATCTCCGGCGCGAATCGCGCGCAACGCAACATCGTCCCTCTCACTCTCTCCCTCTGCCTCCTCTCCTGCATAGCGATTGAATCGCCACGTTTTACAAGCCTGAAGATTTCTGCCCGAGCCGCGGCCGCCGACATTTACTGCGCGGAAATTGGAGATGCTTGCCTCTCTACCCTCTCTCTTGCTCGCGCTCGGCGAAATTTATGCGGAACGTTTAACGCAACGCCCCGCGACGCCTACGCCAGCTGGGGCGTAGTTTCGTCAAAGAGCGGACACACGGAGAGGAGCGCAAGGTTTAAGTGCCGAACTGGCCGAGATTTGCGAAAAGAGGCTTGCGCGAGTTGGGTATGGAGGTTCGTGGGTTATGCGTCTGGCTTTTTATGGGAGTGGGTTGGGTGGGGAAAAATTTAGAGAGTTTTGGTATGAGCGAGGGATTAGCGGGATTGAATTAACGCGGGATTCGGGTTGGAGAGTGCTGACTTTGATTAGGTTGATTCTGATAAATGTGGTTGTTAAAAGTGTTATAGGGAAATGGATATGTAACTTGTACAATATTAAACTTTATTCTAATTTATTATTGATTATTTCTAATTTCCTTCTAGATTTTATTTAATGGTCCTCGATAAATAACCGATAAACAATAACACTGACCTGCTTTACATAAGATATAAATAGCAGAAAGAAACATGAGATCCGCTACCGAAATTCAGCGAAAACTTAAAAACTACAAAATTCGATCTCTGGAATAAAGCCATCCGGCGCAGCGTCAATAGTATCGAAATTCAAGAATAGAGACACTAGCTTGGCGCCTGGGCCTGCCGTGTGAACCACAATAGTGAATAGAGTTGGAAGAGCCAGAAAAAGAGCGGGCCTCGTGAACGTCGGCCAACCGGTCCTCTACGATCGTTTAGAAGGCAAAAAAATAAAAGAAGAAGAAAAAAAGGAGATAGGAATCTTGCAGCTTGAAGTCAACGGTGTTAATGAAGATAATCGATGGTCATGGATAGTCGCACTTTACGGTGGTACAAGGCATCGATTACCCGAATACCTGGAATCGACACTGAAGAAGATTTATGAAGCCTGGCTCTTTCGTGGTCCGAGCATAAAGAGCCTAGGTACCTGAGACACTCCCAAGCTTAGCTCTAAACAGTTATAACTGGATTACTAGGACGTAAATCTGCAGAAGTGCGAGGGGGATAAGAATCGGGGGATGAGTAATTTAAATGGGACGGGTTTGGTTGATGCTTTGTCTTTTTAGGCTACTGTGACTTTGGTACTATTGGGTATGCTATATTGATTCGTTGTCTATGACTTGCACAATTGTAATGTACGTTGTATATAATTTACTATCTCTATGGTGCAATAGATGGTTCCTTCAGTTTTTTAAAATATATGGGAATATTAATTAATGAATTAAAGGTAGATTTATATGGGAACGGTAGGATGTAATTTTGTAAAAAAAAAAAATCAGCCTCCCTAATGACTTTCTCTGAACCCCACAATTAATGAAAAATCAAGCAGAAAAATACACGCGGCAGCGTGCGTCAGCGTTTGAAAAATTGAAAAAATCCACTCAACATAAATAAATGGACTTTAATGGCCTCTAATTAATAGAGCGAGCCACATCGGAGAAAATAA
This sequence comes from Eupelmus urozonus, assembly GCA_900480035.1. NCBI lineage: Eukaryota > Metazoa > Arthropoda > Insecta > Hymenoptera > Eupelmidae > Eupelmus > Eupelmus urozonus. The sequence continues at coordinate 25,680 of UELX01001309.1, read as the reverse complement.
TTGTTTGCAAAACGACTCTCGACCCTGCCATTTCGGCCGCAATCCATTTTCGAGCGTCGGAGAAGGAGAGAGAGAGAGAAAAAAAAGCTGCTAAGGCAGGACCAAAAAAACAACCATACACCGAAAAAAGAAAAGACGAGGGCGAGGTGTCGAGGTAGCGGATAGGGGGCCAATCATTAACCGACGAATTCTCTAATGAATTTTTCGAGGATCCTCGCTAGACAAAGGGCCGAGAGTGCCGCATAAGCCAGCCGCAGGAAGGCTCGCGTTCGCGCGAGAAACAAGCTTCGGAGAGAGAAAGAGAGAGAGAAGGACAGAGAGAAATCGAGGGAATTTCGGAAGAGAGCGAGGAGTGAGATATGGCGCAGACGAAAGCGAGAGAGAGAGAGAGAGAGAGAGGTTACTTTCTCGTTAATAAAAGACAAGATGGCCGTGGCAGCGGGGGGTCCGCTCTCGGGGCCTGGCCTCCTGCGGTTTTGACGGCTCTATCCTCCGAGAGGAGCCTTGTTAAGATTGTGGCGCGCTCAAGAGAGAGAGAGAGAGAGAGAGAGAGAGAGAGGGAGAGTTAAAGGATTGAAAACGGCTCCCGTGGCGAGTGAGAGAGAGAGAGAGAGCAAGAAAGAGAGAGATGCGAGTACTACCATGCACGTCACTATCGCGCGCCTAAACACACCTCGTGCATCATCCGGCCCGATGCTTACTGCCTTTGTTTTCGAGGCAGAGAGAGAAGAGCGAGAGATAAAACCGCTCCCACCTTTCGTATACGTGTATATATAGGCAGGCACACGTCGACCGAAACGCCTTTAATAAGCTTCTTTTTTGGCTATTTGGGAGGATGACGTGGGATGTGGGACTGGGCGCGTAAATCTTTGGATGAGCAGCTAATTTTCTTTAATGGGAGGATAGAGACGGGATAGGCGTTTAATGGCAGATTTCTGTCAGTGGATCTATTCGGATTCTGCGGATGTGGCCTGTAATTTTGTTTCAGACTTTCTTTTGTAGCTTGTGGTTTTCTATAGCTCGTTTTAATAGAAGACCGTTTCGCTCTAATCATTGTTTTCATTTAATTCTCTCGTCAATTTGATTGAATTGAATTGAGTTTTAGCTAGAGGAAATTGAATGATACGCGTAAGTCGATATAAGCTTCATATTTCTAGCAAAAGAGCTAAACATTATTTAGGTAAATCCTATACTCCATAACTTCGGAATTACTTCTTATTCGCGCGAGTTAATAAATTTGCTCCGATTATTTATTTGCAATTTCTCTCAAAGATAGTAAATTTGTAAATTCGAAAAATGCCTTTTCTGATTTAAATAGAGGAAATAAGGATTAATGGCTAGCGCTACAGAAGTGCGCGGCTAATTTTTCACGGCAAAGCGGCTATTGAATAAGATCTGCAGGTAGTAAAGGAATGCTTGCGATAGATTTACTTTGCTTTTGCATGTACATGACAAAGACTGGCATTCAAATGATTTAAAATATCTATTTACCACGTTTAAGGTATCGATTCTTCAAGCTTTGAATATAAGTGACTATTATGTTTTATTTTGGTATCAAGTTGCATCTAATGTACTAATGTTTATTAAGTTAAGATTATCCAATGCAGAAGGCTGTTAAAAATGAATAAAATTATTCCTTACTATATAATTTTTTTTTCAAATTGTTATTGATCTTTCTACCATGCATACAGCATAAACTTATCTATGACAGTCAATATTACATGAAATCATTATACATTTCACTGAATGTGCATTCACATATTTTTGATAAATAACGTTAAAATGTTTTTAAATGTATACCTTACACCTGCCAGAAAAAATTGAGCCTGCCAATTCTTTAACGTGATCATTTCCAACCTTTCCATTAAAATAATTAAACCATACATACACCACCTAAAAACAAAACCAACAATCCAAGCCAACAATTAATATTCCCCAGCGCGATTAATTTTCAAAAATCTCTCAAATCTCCATCTCTTCCGCTCTCAGATTTCAATTAAATTACCAACACCTTAAATCCAGCATCGCACCCCCGACTTCGCAAACTCTCTCTTACATACATTCCCCAAGATTCACGTCCTACATCCTCATCCCGCTAACTCAGCTCCACTCCTCGCCAGCAAATATCAAATTTGCCTCTCTAATCCCTCCAGCAGAAATCCTGCGTTTAACCAGGCTCACACCCAGCGCACTTATTCACTCCTCGCGTTGATAAATAACGCCTGCCAATTAGTCGCACTTACTCAAAGCCAAGGCAAACATAAAGCCCCGCGCCTGTATCCGTATATCCTCCCTCGCGCGTGAATCCAGCTCGCGCTCGCAATGGCAATATTTAGCGGGGAAAATTTAATTGCTCGAAATTTATTGGCTCGCATATTATCCATCCGCGCGCTCCTCGGCAGCGCGTGGCGAACGAGCTGCTAGCGCTGCTGGCTTATCTGCCATCTCCTCTCTCTCTCTTTCTATCCCCGCGAGGAGGATTCGTAATTTATAAGCCGAGTAATTATAACTCTCTCTCTCTCCCTCTCTCGCTCTTTTCTCGCTTCTTCGTGGTTTTTTTTTCTTTGCGGCATGTCGCGAGCGAGCTTCGCGCCGTGTAAGTACTCGAGTGCGTACACGTGTGCAGCTTGCTTTTGTCGCGCGAGTGGAGGCTTGATTTGTAACGCGTTCGCGGCGGCCCGACGGCCAACCGGCGGATATAACTCCGCGAGCGCGGCTCGGAACTATCAATTTGCAGAGAGCTGCGTTATAGAGCGCGATGAGAGAGATCGGGCTTTTCGAGATGGTTTGATGATTGCTGTGGTGTTTCTTTTTTGGGGGGTGGGTTTGTATTTTTTGTTTGCGGTTAGGGCTTTTCAATTAGGAATGTTAATATTGACTCGGGATGAGGTGTGTGTGTGTGTGTGTGGAGGTGTTTTTAACGGGCTGCCCTGGTGATTTGTGGATTATTATGGCGCGCGAGTTTGCCGGGTGTGTAATTTTGAATCGGATTAAACGTTTTATTGACGCCGTGGTTTTTGATGGTCGAGCTTGTGCTTTAATGTTTATTACGCCGGGTTTGAATTTATTATTGGTCAAGATAACGAGGACCAGTTGAGGCTACCTTGCTGCTGGCTTTTATCGTACCTATTAGGGTCGATATTGATTTTTTGGATCTTTGATACTTTATCTGCTATTTGGCGATGATTTGTTTGAGAAACTTTTTTTAGAATTTTACTTGGTTAGGCCAAAAAATGATATTCTGGTAATATTATAAGAATTTAATCACTCTTCAACGTATAACTATCGCACAATTTCGTTTTGTTCACTACAACAAAGTTCTCAATTTTAAAAGAGAACTGATAAAACTAATTAATTCAATTTCATGAAAAAATCAGTAACTAATTTAATTAGCCATCCACAAGCCACTATCCCACTTTCACCTACTCGAAGAAGTCACCCACAATTAGCACAAAGTTCACGCGTCGCGTAACAAAATTAATTTTTAAACAAAATGAAAAAAAATTTTTCATTAATCCTTCTCTCTCCTTGCAACTCCCCCCCTCTCTCGCTCCGGGCGAGATGCTATCGGCGCAATGTAATCATAGACCTCGGGGTCCGCGCGCAGTCGTTACGCCGCGCCTAACGACTCCATTAACGTTCAAACTTGATTTTACGATATCACACGCGCGCGCGGGGCCTTCACACAAATCCAACCGCACGAATCCCGTTCTCTAATGAAAAAGAGAAGAGAGAAAAAATATATATATATACACAACAGGAGAAGAAGGAGAAAAGGATACGGCGGCTCTCCGGCAATCTCTCGCGCCTCGTTATTCACCGGAGGCTCGGCTCCAATTTAAGCTGCATATTATCATCCTGAATAATCCGTCGTGTAAATTAATAGGCTATATTCTCGGGGCTACATAAATAAAAAGGCAAACGATGTGATTTATCTGAGCGACGGGAGGAGGTGGGGGGAGAGAGGCTTTAAAATTCGAGAAGCCCCGAACGGAGTATGAAAAGCATAAGCGATTTTATCCAATATATTAAAGCAAAGTGAGACGCAATTGTGCGCGGGGATATCGTTGTTATTATAAATCTGTTATAGACTTTTCTGACTAGCGGATAAGTGCGAGGTAAAGGATTGTAAGAATTATTTGCGCGAGGTTCGCGGGGAGCTGTGAATGCGCTGATTTTTATCTTGTTTTAATGATTGCGACTTATGCACCGAGGACTTTTGCTTAATTTATAATCTAGTGTAAACTATAATGGTTGATAAACGGAGAAAAACCATTCAATATTGATTTTCGAAAGAATGAAATTATCGAAATACCGTTAAATAATCCCCAAAAACCAAAGCTCTTTTATTAAAAAGAAATTAACCAGCAAACGATCACTAAGACAATATTTTATCTCAACCCATAATGCACATCACTTGCGAGCATATAATTAAGAAGGTCACGTCCCGAGGAAGACAATAAGAGTGAGAATAAGAAAGACGAACGACGAGAGAGAGAGAGAGCACAGAGGCACAAGTACACAAGCGAGCAAAGCCGTCTCCCTCTTATTACCTTTCGTTCTTTCTCTCGCTCATCTCCCAGAAGATGAGATATCCGATCACCGCCTCGCGAGGCTGAGAAGAGAGCGAGGGGAAGGAGCTCGCGCGACGAGCGCGGCGTGAGAGGAGAAGAAGAAAAGTCCGGAGGCTTCGAAGCGCCTGATATGTTGGTATAGCAAAACACTGTCGGGTGATGAGCGTCATTACCCCCACCGTGGGGGCCGAGCCCCGGCTGCGACGGCCATTTTGAAATCGTGCCCCCACGAGTGCGTGGGTATCCGGAATTCTCCGGGATCTGAGTGTAGGTGAGAGAGAAAGAGAGAGAGATTGCGCTAAAGAGAGATAGATTGCGCTAGAGAGAGATAGATAGAACGATATATATATAAAAAGAGAGAGAGAGAAAGAGAGAGAGAGAGAGAGAGAGAGAGAGACTTAGACTTCGACTATCTTTATTTGGCCTTGGGGTATAGCCCCGTCTGGCATATAAGTAAATATACAAGTATTAACAAAAAAAATCAAAAGTGAGTAATATAGTATAAAGTAGAAATTAATAAGAGTTGCGAATAACCAATGTACTCGGCAGTATGAGAGAGTAGAGAGAGTAAGAGTGAGAGAGAGAGAGATAGCCAGAGAGAGAGAGAGAGAGAGAGAGAGAGAGAGAGAATGAGAGAGGTTAAGGAATGGTAAGGAAAGGTAAGAGCGATAATGGGTTAGTCGGAAGATGAACTATATATTCCACCTATAGTAGGTGAGAATTTAATTGATATTAGACTAAGATTTTTTGGGGCAATTGGATGTTTTGGTTGATGCATCTGGTTTATCCCTAGTAAAAATAATCATGTGATATATAACGTGATATATCACGAATATTATGAAACAAGAAAATCATTTTCTAAAATTTACTGAAATATTGATTTAATTTTTAAATAAAATTTTAAAAATCACGTGAGAAATCACGTTAAAAATTACGTGATAAATAATACAATTGCAAAAATGATTAATAAATATTTAAAGTAATGTAATTTTTAATTTCATAATGTCACGTGATTTGTCACGTGATTATTTTTAATAGGGATATAGACGAGATTGACGGATTTTAAATTTTAGAAATAAATTATGTTATATGATGTTGTTAAAATTGAAAATTTGTATGATTCTTTTTACTAAGCTTTTATTAATAAAAAACTGTTACTATCAGCATTTTGGTAGACGTATCGTAAAAAATTAATTAAGGAGATAAAATTTCGGATGTTTTTTAAATCATACTTAAGAGCAAAAATCTAATTGTTTAATCATCGATAACTATACTCTTACATTAGAAATTATAGTTAATCTTAAGTAATTAAAGTAAAGCTACAAGTAACGAGAAATGTCTAAAATATCGATACGTCCATCTGGTATTTTTCAGCAATTTGAGCCGTTTACATATAAAACTTAATTATTGTTTATAATAACAGTTTAACTTATGATTATTCTTGTAGAAATAAATTAACAATCAAACAAAAAATAAAAATATATCAATGAATAAAATTTTGAATATATTTATGCACTTAATCTAAACGAAGAATCAATGGACTTTAATTTGTTGTAGTACAATGCTAAACAATCTACTTCCTTAAATATATAAAAAAAAAACTGAAAAAATGTGTAATACTTATATGAAATAGCTAATAGATTAAAAAACTTTTTCCTATTCAACAAACTTTTAATTCAATCAATTAAAATTTTATTCTCAGGATAACACGTTTTCTCAGTATACATTCAAAAATCTCTCGACTACTAATCATTAAATTTTCATAAATCCCCGACTATTAATTCGAAACTCATCCGGTTCACAATCTAACACATCCCTCCAGCGCTCGCATCGCTCCCGATAGCGAGCAACACCGTACTTACCAAGGGGCCTCGGAACACGCGCATTGCGTGCATCGATGCAGCTCTCTAACGGTCCATTAATTAGAACGAATTACCGTCGAGGACTACCACAGCGGCCAGCGATTTCTCGCACGCCACTCTCCCCTATACATACGTACATGCACACACAGCAGCGAGCGAGCCTCGGCTTTCGATTTTAAAGACAGCCAGGGGCGTTGTATATCGGCGCTTTATCGATGATCTTTTGGGGCTGTTTCGCGCGCGGGTAATGAAATTCGAGATTTGCGAGGGGCGGATCTCGCGTTCGCACGCTCTCTGAGTTACGTTATGAGTGTCATGTAAACGGGCCGTTTTGCTCCTCGTGCCTCGCTGCGAATACGGATGGGCCGCACGCTGGGCTTCTTTACGGCTTGCGAGCGCTATGAGATTTCGTCCTGGTGTTATGCTTTGCTGAGTGCTGAAGCTGCATGTTTGAGCTGGGCTGTGCGTTGAAAAGTGATTATTCGTGGTGTCGATGTGCTTGTTGGTTTGTCTGGAGATGTTAAGAGTTTTGGATAGTTTTTTTTAAAGCTCAGCTTTTTTGGTTAAGAATTTGGAAACTATAATGTTTTGGGAAGATTGTTTGGTATTTTGATGCAAATATTAGCAAGAATAATTTTATATTCACTAGATGTTTTTATCATACAAATTTGTATTTAAATAATGATAGGTTAAACTCGGCTTGTTTCAATATATTAAAGCGATCGTCACGCCATCGGTTTTAATTTCAGTAAATAAGATCGTTGTAATGTGAAATAAAATTATAAATCATTAAAAATTAAACACACAAAAATTTTAACTTTAACCAAAACTACTTGATTAGAAAACCGCATACCTCCTAGACGAGCGCTCTTTTCAATTAGCCCTTTTCGCCAAAAGCTTCACCGAAAAACTCATCAACTCTTCAAATTCGAAAACCATTCAGTCGCCGCAAACTTCTTCAGCGAGCTTCTCAGCTCGAGCGCTCAAATTTCCTTCTCCAATAATGACGGCTAATCCGGCGTATTTATCTTCGCGTTCGGTACCCTAAACTCTTCCCCGCGGCCAGACGCGAAATTCGACCCTGCAATTATCATCTTCACCAAGTGGTGTCATTAGGCTGTGCGTGTGTATGTGTGAGCATGTGTATGTGTGCTTATGCGTGTGAATATGGACTGGCGCTTCAAAAAATCTTCGGCAACTTTAATTGTAACCGATGGTAAACACGCGAACTGCACATACATACACACACACACGCACGCACACACAAATGTACATAGACACACAGAATGCGCAAAACTACATACCTTCTGCACGTCCATTCATTTCGAGTGCATATCCGCTCCCCCCAAGTGTCTTAGCCTTCGTGTGCACACGTGTACGTATATATACATACACTTGTATATATGCACGCGCGTGTAACGTCCTCCCGTTGCTTCATTTGTTTATCGGCCCTCTTTATTACCTGCAATTTGGCGCGAGCGCGAGCAAGAGGGTAATTTCATATTGGTTTTCCGCAGCCCCCACTCCTTACTGCTCGTTCTTCAAGTACCCCTCTTTCTCTCTCTCTCTCTCTCTCTTTCTCTTCATATCGTATTCTTTTTTCTCGGGCTTTTTATTATACGCTTTATCCTCTCTCTCTCTTTCTCGTGCCTCCCGGTATATTATATACTGCTAATTTTTTTTTGCGGCCGTAATTGACGGCGTACGAAGACAAACATTAGGAGTGAAATTTTAATTTGTAATAAAAATTTAAGCGCGCATTTATTATACCCTCTTTAAGCGGCGCGGAATGTAGCGGGCATTTTTCATGCACCTGCTTTAAAAAGGGTACTTGGAGAGTTAACAGATCGTATATCATTAAGAGAGCGCGAGTTAGGGTTATATAATATTTAAAGTTCTTATTAGCGCTCGCGAGTTAATTGATATTTCAAAGTATTACCCAAGCATTTTAATATCACCCTTGCACCCACTTAAAAATTTCACTCCTCGCGAGATTCGCGAAGCGAATTTCGTATTGCGGAATGAAATTCTCAACCCCGGCCGATTTCATCTTTGAAAAATGACGGAGCCTTTATTGCTCTTATGTAGATTTAAAACTACCGTCGCTCACGAAATCGTTCTTACTCGAGCGCGCGCGGGCTCTGCTTAACATTCTTATTGGCGATCGTAAACATCTCATTATGAATTTTATTTTTATAGTCAAACGGAAATTCGAATGGCTCGCGTATTCAATAAGACAATTTTTTGGCGGCACGGGCAAAATTATGCCGCGCTTCCCTCGGCGCTCCTCTCACTCTCCTTCTCTTTCCGCGAGGCGAAACCACTTTTTGCCCTCTTTTGCCTTCTTGCTCTCCGCGAAACAAGGCTCAAATGGTTATGGCACCTTCGGCTCGAGCTGAAATTTCTGCATTTACGCCCTTCCGGTCGGGAGAAAAAGCTCGCACGCGGCGCCCGGTATTGGTTTAAAGCTTTCTTTTTTCGCGTGCGGCCGAACGTGTCATTAATTTATTTGCATGCATTTTAAGATACTTAAAAAATTGAGGAAGAACTTAGCTCGAACAGCGCCGGTAAGTGCATCTTAAATATTGCAAAAATTTTTTTTCCGCCGCCTCGAAGATTCTGACGATCATTTTTCAAGTAAAAATTTATCGGTCATTTACATTTTATGAAATGTGAGCCTTGGTAATTATTAATTTCAACTTTTTAATTTATTGAAAAGTTTTCTTCCAAAAACGGACCTGATGAAGCCTCATTCACAATTTACTTTATTTTTTGATTTTTAGTTCCGAATGAGGGCTATCGACTTGAAGAAGTTGGTTGAAAGCCTTTGGAAACCATTTGAAATTTTTAAAAAAGGTCTCAGTAATACAATAGTATTTATATTAGTAGTCGTTTACTAATAAAAATAAGTACTTTTCTTTTATTTTTCAATATACATGTAAACGCCACCAGTATAAATATATGTGTTTCAGATCATCTTTAAATAAACGCATTTCATATTATATTTCCAATGACAAACCATAGCTCACTGCACTAAACAAGAACCAAATACCTGCCCCGTCCCAAGAAAAATCGCCGCAAAAAAATCCCCATTGATTCACAAAACTATTATCCGAAATCTCAACTTCAACCACGCAGCCGCTCTGTCGCTCGCCAAAAAATATACGCACAAGCCGAGCGAGAGTGCGCCGTCTCGCTGGCATTACCACATAAGTATTTTGTACCTCTCGCGCGTTGTTTGCCTTGCTGCAAGAAAGGGCAGTGTCTGCGTGCGCGCAGCCCGTGGGCAGCTACATCGCGCTCAGAAGGAGAGGGAGACGGAAAGCGAGGGGAAAAAAGGAGAAACAGGAGTGAAACAAATGAAGGTGAGAGAGAGAGAGAGAGAGGGTCTTACACCCGCGGGGGGAGGCTGCGCGCGGCGTTGGCAGAGGTGATTTAAAACTTTCGAGCAAGAAGAACGCGCGCGGCGCGCCACCACGCCCTCTGCGCGCCGCGCGCCGAACAAAAAGTGAATACGCTCGGAGAGCTCGAAAAATCTTGGCCCGCGGTCCTCTCTCTCGCGCGCGCAAATGAAGATGCGAATAATCGGTGTAAGGGGGAGAGCAGGATGAGAGACATTCGTACTTCAGCGCCTTGGGATGGAGAAATCATTTTGATAATGACGATTGTTGAGTTGTAGAGTGAATTTTCTTAGTGTTAATCCAATAAGTTTTGACTAATTATCTGGGTAAATTATAAGATGGATTTTTCAGATAGAAAGTTTTGTATAAGTGAACAAATTTTTGGAAAGAATGATGAGAATATTTTTGATTTGTAGGAGAGGACTTTTAGAATTGTTAAATTTAAGTTCTGATAACATCAACAAATGCTTTAACTACTTTGTAATAACAAAAAAATTTACTTGAATTAGATCAAAGAAGTTCTAATACAATTTATAATTATATATCAAAACTTTAGAAAATAAAATAGTGTATTATGTAATATATCTCAGAAATAACAGCGTTAGACACTAAAGCTTTAGTTTATCTATTTATAGGAAAAAAAACCTTCTGGCAAAGTTTCATCAAATTTTTTGTTTTCCGAATGAAGAATTAACAATTAAAACTAAAGTCAATTTACAGTTGAACAATATAAGTGTTGATAACTTTGATTCTAATTATTAATTCTTTTTTTGAAAACGATTAATTTAAGCTTGCTTTCTGTACTTTGATTTCAGTTAGACTATATTATTCACATTTCAAGGAAAAGCTCTTTTTTCACATTTCATTTGGTACCTAAAAGCATATTCCAAAGTTTCATTAAGATCTGATTGTGAGATCAGATGAGACACTATTCTGGTGAAATAGTGGAGTATGAAATGAATCAACTGCTATATTTTATACAAGTCTTTTTTATATAGTTCTACTACTATAGTTACTATTTATTTTTTCCTAAATTATGAATTACATGCATAAATCAACACTTTAAATTGTTTCTTAATATAAACATCATCAAAAAGATCCATAAATCCATTCCACAAACAACAAAAAAGCACTTTGCACTCTAAAATTCATCCAAACACTTCACCCATTGTACTAGCCAAACGTCTGTATCGTTTGCACGAAAATCATCACACTTTACCTCTCTCCCCATTATTCTCTCTCGCTTATTTATCTCACAAAGCCCCATTCCACAGCTCTCTTTACTTCTCTTTCGACGCGGCGAAAAATAATTAACCGCTCTGGGCGCGAGCTGGCGCGCTGTTTGTTAAAACGTCGGTGCATCCATGGGTGGAGCTCCTCTCCCTTCGGCTTGCTTGTCCAGACTTTACGCAGCGTTCGAGCATTTACCTCTTCGCGCGCTTAATAACAAACACTTCTTAATTGGCTCGTATATGGATCGTCTTTGGCCCGCGGATATATTTTCGAAGATTTGCAGGGCCGTTCGCGAGTATCGCGTGAGAGCGCCAGATAGACTGCTGATAAGCTCCGGGTTTCATTGGCGGGACGTGCGGATAATGGTGATAAGAGAAATTATTGAGGTCGTTATATGCGTGGTAATTAATATATTGATCTATGTTAGGTAGATGTGAGGAATATGACGTCCTAAGAAAATATGTCTTTGAGATGATTTATTAAAAAATAAATAAAATAAATTTATTAATTTATCAATTTTTTATTATTTTGTTTCAAATACAAAATTTTTATAATCAAATTATGTTTTCAATACATGATAATTCAATTTATTTATTTAATATTATAATAGGGCTTGCAAAAATATTTTAACTTACATTTTAAATATTTGAATAAGATAATAAAACAAAATCACAAATATAATATCTAACACTATTTTAATATTATTTTTCATCATTCGAGCTAGTAATATGCCTCATTATGCTTTTGTTTTTCATGCGCATAATGAGCAATTTCACACTGCGTGCATTTTTTTCTAACATACGCTAGCATCGCTCATAATCAAAAAAGTAAATAGTCGCACTATGTTATCGAAACAGCTGTGTTTCATGGTGAATGTTACTTATAAGAAAAAGTACTATTTATAAATCATAAATTGTTAAAAATTAGTAAAATAATAAGTAAATATTAAGTTCTAAAATAGCGTAGAATAAACTTTTATTTACAATGGATAAACCTTCTAACATTATACCATACAGTTGTTCGTCGAGTGAAGAGGAGTTACCACTTAATGTGAAAGAAAGGGCAGAAAAAGTAACGGAAAATTGACTCCCGACAAATCGAAGCCAAAATATGAAATAGCATACGCCAAATTCATAGAGTGAAGAGAAAAAACGTATTTCAAACGCAGAGCAGGTAGAACAATTCATAAAAGAAGCTCCAAACAATAAATTTTTTGCTTCAAAGGTAATATAATATTCTTTGAAACTAGTTATACTATATGCAATATTTATTATGAATAAAACAATGAGATAAATAAGTTTGTAATAAATAAAATTACTTAGATATGTATGAACGTAGTTTGATAGAGGTATGAAAAACAATTATTAAAAATTTCTTATTACAGATTTTTTTAATTTTTGGAATACAAGGGCCTTTGCAGAAGATTTGAATTGTGCAATATTAAAGTACAAGATATAATCGATAAAGATGACATGATAGTAGTAAAAATATTAAGTACAAAAAATGATAAACCTCGTTCATTTGTAGTTACTGATGATTTTTTCAATTTTTACAAACAGTATGCAAACCTTTGCCCAAAAGATATTAAAACTGACAGATTTTTCTTCAGATACGCAAATGGTAAATGTAAAAGACAGGCAATAGAAGTTAATATGTTTGGTAGTATGCCAAAAGTCGTGGCTTCGTATCTTCGGTTGGACAAGCCAGAAACCTATACCGGGCACACGTTTTACAGAACTTCAGCTACGTTATTGAGAAATTCTGGAGTTGACACCTTAAAAACGATATAAAGGGTGGAAAAGTAGCACTATGACTGAGGGTTATGTAGAAGATTCGTTCAGGAGCAAACTAAAATTTGTAAAATGATCAGTGGTTCCATACTCGATATTTCTTCTACGTCTAAAAATTCAAATATATATGTTGAAAGTACATTCGCTACTTCAAATTCAGTTGCACAACCTGACATAATTATAGTAATCACACATACTCGACACGTACACACACACACACACACACAAAAAATATCTAACAAGTAAAAATATATAAATTACTTGATTTTACTCAGAGAAAATTCTGAATATAAATTTTGTAATTCTCTTTCATTCCCAACAAAAAAAGTAAAACTAACCAGTATCGAGAATTCCATTTATGCGGTTGGTACAGCAATAAAAATCAAACCTCCTAATGATTAGCAAATTTTAGCTGAGTACAATTTCGTATACGATCCTATAGGAAAGAGCGTATTTACTTTTAAGAAACTTTATAAAAATGGCGTATTATATGCATCTGTATGGAATCGAAAGGATAAAAAAACTGAATCTTATTAGGTAACATATGTAAATAATTATAATTTAAAACTGTATACGCGTTTCTAATTATGACTGTAATAAACTTTGCGAATATCCTGGAAAAAATTATGCCTGCATTAAGAAATTTAATACTGATAATCCTTTTTTTCTTAATGTACCAGAAGGGACATTAAATTTATCCACCAGTGTAAGGAATTGTGCAATTCAATTGCGACAATTAAACTGAGTAAGCTGAAAGATGTATGCATTTGTATACAATTAGAAAATGAATCGCCTTACTTATGTGAACCTGTAAATATTTTAGAGTCTAAATAATTTAATAATTTTGCATTTATGTACCCACGATACTGGTTTTAAATAAAATTATATGAAAAAAGCTTATGTTTATATTCTATTTTTGATTTAATTAAAGTAAATAAAATACATTTTGAATAACAGTAAATAAAAAATAATTTATTTGTAAAAGCAATCACCAATATATTGCCGATGAAAAAAATGAATTTCTTCGAAAATATGGGCAATGTAAGTAAGGGTAATATATTGCTTTTGACAAGTAATATTAATTTTTATAATATTAATATTAACACAAGTAATATTAACATTGGCAATATATTGGATCATGTTGTCTTGCAGCTATATTTTTCTACTATATTGGATAATTGTAGATTCAATGTATTGCCAATAATTGTTATTATATTGCTAATATAAATATCTATAAATCAGCAATATATTGACCATATTTTCAATTTTTACGCGGTTATATATAGTATGCATAGTATAGTATATATAGTTTCTCTTATATTAATAGAAATGTTACATCTTTTTAGGACTACAGTAATATAAAATAAAATTGTGAATAATCGTAATCTTCCACAATTTCCTTATCCACTAAAGTTTAATTCTAAAAAGAAATAAAATTAAAAAAAAAAACATTGTATAATTTAAGTAACAAAAACAACGATCGTCTACAAAGTCATTCAGTTTCCAAGTCATTCAAGTCCTCAGCAAACTCAAAAACATTCGTCTCCCTAGCTCGGCAAAACGAACTGTTTTCTAATCCCGCAAATCCCACGGCGTACAACAAATCCCCCTAACTACTCCCTCAACTCAAAATATCCTCAATTTAACTTCTGAAAGCTTGCGCTTGCGCGCATGGGCGGATAGTACGTAGCTATACATACCCCACGACAATCGCCAATGAGCCAAGCATCAAAGCCTAACTAACAAGCGTTTGTTCTCCAAACAAAGACTCGTCCGGGATTTTGTAGACCAGCAGAAGCAACCACGGCGCGTCCTCCTTAAATACATCAAAGAAGAGGGGAGGGCAGGGCGGGCAAGTGATAATCTGCGGGTGTTCCCGAACAATCGAGCCGATGATCACCGGTGGGAGGCGAGGCTGGCAAGCGCGCGCGCCGCTGACCACAAGTTTGTAAACGTGTAAGGGACCAAGAGAATCGGCTTAATGCCGGCAAAATTATCCAGTTAACTTTGTCCTGCCGATGGGCAGGCCAACAAACGCGCGCGCGCGACCGCAACGATCCCGAGGGATCGCCTTAAGTACAAGCCCGGCAAACTGACTGGGTTATAACCTAGTGCCCCCTCTGTACCCCCTTAATCCGGAGATGCGCGCGCGCGACAATCCTGAGACAGGCGTGGACGAAGATTCAAGGGAAGATTATGGATGAGCCAGAGGTAAGGAAACAATAATCGCTCGAGCGGAGCTACTCTGGCGAAGGGAACTTTTTAACTCTTAGAGGGTAGTCCGCTTAATGGGACAATGATAATTAAGAGCTGTGGAGGTGGACGGACGGTCTGGTTTGGGAAGTGTCACAACCCAGAGGCCAAAACAAAGCTTGCAGCGGGGCGCTTTTTAATGCCGATGTTTATTACCTGCAAAGTGGCAGTGGCTTGTTTGAGGAAAACTGGCCGCTTTTCGTAAATCTCGTTATGTTGTGTTGGAAGAATGCCGAGATTTTGGTGGTATTTAAGTTTTTGGGGATATAAGAGGATAGTTATAAATATGTTAATAAATTTTTTTAATTTAAGGATAGAAATACACTTTTAAATACAAATTAATGCTTTTGAGATCTATTATTTTAAATAAAAAATTATTAAGTAAGGCTTAAATATCGAAATATTGTTTGATACAGACTTTGTTCATATTTTGATACCTAAAAACATATCGCAAAATTTCATTAATATCTGTGACTCAGATGAAACCCTCTCCTGGTGAGTCTCTAAGCTGAGTTTGATATAATCACATTTAATAACAATTAGATTACTTGGTTATTGACTTTGGTTACTTGATTGGCTATAAATTTTTAAAATATAACTTTTAAAATTCGTTCTTATAAAATGGAATTTTTTAATTTAACCCTAACCGAAAATCAAAACTACAAAAAATTCAAGTTTTCTTTTTAAATATTACAAATATTTCGAAACCAAACAAGTATTAAAAGCAAGACAAAATATGCAAAACTGTATCGACTCGATTGAGCCATCGCAAAAAAAATCACCCAAAATTTAGAAAAATCGTCGATCTACGTAAAATATACCCCTCCATAAAATAAACACGTGCGTGTCCAGCCGCTGAATACCTCCTCATTTCACATCTTTATCCTTGCGCATCCTCGACCCGTACAGACTTATGAAAAATGTTGTTTGAGAAAGCTCGAAAGGGTAGCAGGTTAGCAGGGCCCCGAAGAAGACGATACGTGATTGCGATACAAAATTTGTCCACTTAATTAGGCCGAATAGCCGCAGCTCCTCCTTTTTTCTCCCCCATATTTTCGAGCCATATTCTCCCGGGCCGTCCCTCTCGGGCAGAAGTCGATTTATCGGTGCGCGCGCGCTGGCGCTCGTATCTTTTTTTCGTCCCAAAGGTTATTTAGATCGCATTATTGGATCGGGCCCGTCGACTCCCCGGTGCGTAACTAAAACCGGTAATCCCCTGTGACTCCGATCGTGAGCTTCTCGCACGCGCGGCCGCCACCGTTCGCCTCCTTTTTTGCATACATCGCGCGCGCCGAGCAGTTAAAATGATTTTGACGATTTTTCATCGCGGATTACCGCGCGCTGAGGCAGCTGCGGAGGCCGCAAATTGCGGAGGAACGAGCTGGATTAATGTTCGCGCGAGGGCAGTTTTGGAAAAGGAGAGCTCAGACGGGTTATTGCGGGAATTATTGTGGATCCTGGGGCCTGAGATTCGACGAGATATTGTTTATGACGTAAGGCGAGGGCGAGCCCTTTTTGTTTGGAATTTTTTTGTGGACGTAATTAGTTGAAGTAATTTTGAAAAAAATAGCTGTTTGTTGGTTAGTAGTTGAAGCAATTTTAAGAGATTTCTTTTTTAAAATAAATAGTATTTTAAGATTGTTGTTGAGATTTGATTTTTGAAGATAAAATTAATTGGGATTGTTCTTCCAGTGTATATTTTTTTGGATGGTAAAAAAAACATATTTTGCTCATAATTGGGTAAGTGAATTTATTTTGAGATATCAGTTAATCTTTACTGGCAGTCGTAAAATTTTATTCACAGAAGATCAGATTAACTTTATGTATTTATCTTCCAAATTATACTAATAAACTGTACTTACTTTAGTACTATATAAAAGCGTGATGGAATTAAACTGTAATATTATACTTTTTCTTTATTTAGAGTGTTGGAATTCTCATTTAATATGTTATTTTTTAAATTATCAGTAGCCTAGATAATCTGATGAAAGTTGATGAGATAAATAATTATTTGCAAGATTCATTCATAATATTGTAAAATAAAATAAAAAAATAGAATATTTTCAATCCATATTTTAATTTCATACTCTCAATAATCAGTTTCAACTATTTTAAGCAAGCCCGTTTGAACTACCAATTTCAAACAAAAAAATCCATAACTGAGAATGCCTAACTAATATTTCAATCCAAACCACCGTACCATCTCTCCTCCACAAGTCCATAATCGAACTCTCAACAGCGCGTCAAAACATACATCTTCCGTATTATGCAAATTCATGCCTGAACCATTCGCACGCGCATTAAATAAAGCTCGCTGCGCCTCGCCAACAAACCTCTCTCGAAAGTACGCACAAATCCACAACAAATGAACGTCCCTTCAATGCTACGTACACCCTCTTGTTGAAACTGAACTCGACGATAGTTCAACCGCGATATTAATGCGCCTCAATCCTTCACATCTTTGCTGTATGTGTGTGTGTGTGTGTGTGCGTGTGTGCATGTGTGCGTGTGTGCGTGCGTGCGTGTGTGTGTGTGTATGTGTGTGTCTGTGTGACCTTGTGCATGTGTATGTATGAGTATACGTGTGTGTGTATACATGTGTGTGTGTGTGTGTGTGTGTATGTGCGTGCACTGCCAGTGGTTCTCAGCTCACTGGGCAAGATGATCACGTACGCGATCGCGTGCGCTAATTGCTGGTAGGCTATCGGCGATAATTAAACGAGCACGCGCGCGCGCCGAACTCTTTCGCGCGCGCGCTAAGCTGCGGCTCAATTAGCACACGCCGATCGGGCAAAACACGCGAGAGAGCGCTGGACTTTGTTAGTTTTTTTCTCTTGTTGCTTTTGTTTTGGCTCTGTTTGAGAGAGTCTCTCGAATTTCTCGCGTGATTATGTTGCGCGTGACGGCTGCCTTGCTTCTGGATCGTGGTTTAGCGTTTAATTTGGACGCGGCCTTGATTAATCGCCGGGTCGGGAAAATCCGCGTTGAGATTTATGCTCTGCTCCGAAGTGATAATAATTTCTGAAAATTTTTTTCGGGGGTGATTATTGATGCACCGAGGAATTTATTTAATTGATGATTAACGATTGCGATTAAATAACTGCTGGCTATAAGCAAGTTCTGTTTGAAATTCGATGTGGGGTTTATCTGTCTTAATTTGAGAATTACATCGACTGCCGCTAGGTGGCGCGTAACAAAATTTTGTTATTCTTCAATGCACAAAATATTTATCAGTTATCCAATATTGTTGGAGTGTCAAGTAATAATACTGTTTTTAAGAATTTACATTTGGTTATTTTATGACAAATTAATGAAGAATATCGGACTTGGAATAAGAAATTCAAATTTACTCGGCGGCGAATTGAACCTGAAACCTTCCGTTTTTGTAAAGGACTCTCTTCTAACTAAGCTAGCCATGCTTACATGGATTTATTTCAAGTTATCATCAATGAGTTTATAATATCTCATGCTTATCTGTAACACTTTACTAAATAATAATTATTTTTATCACACAATCGACTAAATTAGACCATCAATATTAATTAAAGTAAATTACACATATACATTCAAAGTTTCAAAAGTGATTTAGAGAGTCAACAAAAATTTAAATTAGAAATCTATTACACGCACCGAAACGAAACACCCTCGCCATATAACCACCACTGATTCATAAAAACGATGCGCGATAACGAAATTATAGGTGTCGGAATACGCGGAAAGGTATCGCGTTCGGCCCAACCTGCAGCAGTTAAACATAAAGCCAGGCACAATAAATCGCCGCATAAAACACACAACGGAGCAGCTCACTTTATAATTGTATACATAAAGGAGCCATTTGCGAGTGAGAATATCCCTCACACACACACACACACACAGTCGCTCTGACACTTGTACTCATACACACACCCACATACGTGGGGAAGACTGCGCTAGAGAAACAAAACGAGCGAAACGGCACCGAGCAAACAAATGGACAGCATCACATCGCCGGATTAAGATGTTCCCCCTAGCTCGGGTATCTCTTCTCGCGAATAAATTCGATATCTCGCGCGCGGCCACTGCCTGCGCGCGGATGAAGATTTTGAATCCCGGAGTGAGTGTAATGCGAGGCAGAATGGAAATAATAAAATGCGAGTGAGCGAGCGGGAGCTCGTGGAAGGTAGAAGCGCGTGTAAGGGTATATTAGCAAGAAAGAGAGAGAGAGAGAGAGAGGAGAGAGACAGAGAGAAGAGGGAAGGAGGCAGGTGAAGTCGAGGCATAATTCGGGAATACGAGAATCGTTCAGCGGTGGGCGAAGGTGGTATATGTATATATTTCAAGAGCCGTGTCAGGGCCTCGTGAATCACACCCTCGTTAACCCACACCACTCCTCAGTCTGGTAGCCGACTCTTCCTCTTACACTTTTATGCCTCGCTTTAAACGAATATATACACACTCCTAAAACCCATCTTCGCGATTCTTCTCTTTCTTCTTTTGAGGCCTAGCAGCCAAATTCTACAGACTGTTAAGCCCCCTTTCATTCGTCAATAGCTCTCGGGGCTTTTATATTTTTCTCTCGCTCTTCGTATATATAATTCTACTTATTGTTGCTCGGCTGGGGCTGCTCTTGACATCTTTTTCCCACATTTCGGCAAATTTTTTTCCTTCTATCATTCGAGTTTTTGTACGAATGAACCAACACGAATTCGTACGCACACACACACACATACACACACACGCACACGCACACACGTACAATAACTTGTGCACAAATCCAAGCAGGCACGTAATATGCACACGCAAGCATAAATACATTCGCAGATACAAAAATACTTGGGCATATTTGCTAGGTGTCCTCTTTTTCTGGCCAGAAGAAACGGACGCGCCTGCCGCGGGCGATGCAAGCCGGCGCGCGATGATCTGGCCGCGCGGCGCGGCCGACAACACTTTCGTGCCCCAACAATTTACCTGTAATTGCCAGGAACGATTCCGAGAACGGGGAAGAAATTTATTATGACGTCTGCTGTTATCTTCTTCACAGGCTCAGAAGAAGAGAGAGAGAAACCAGAGTCTCTCTCTCTCTCTCGGCCTCTTTATATACACACAGCTCCTTTTTCTGCAACGACAAAAATTTTTGTCTGTTTATAAACGCCCCTTACGTGGGTTACTTAGCGGCTTGTACATCGGCGATCGTAAATAACGATTATAACGTGAAATACTTTGGCGCGAAATTGAACCGCCCGTGTGTGTGTAAGCTCGGCAATGGTGAGAAATTGCGGGCGGTAATTATTTTTGAAAAATTGTGGCTTAAATTATAAGTTTTGGCCTGCGTTATTGCGAGCCCAAGCGTGCATCTCTGTCGAAGATGTAAATATTAACATTCGAAAACAGTTTTTGCGTTTGAGTCAAATTTTGATTTACTCGGTTTGTTTAATTTATACGCGACGAAAATATTTTGATTGGATTATAACTTGGATTTCATTACTGGGAGATTTTTCTGTAGGTAGGGCATAACTGCTCTTTGGACATATTGAAAAATAGCCTTTAGGTATTTCAAAAATGTCCGTTAAATAAAAATTTCTTGTATTGTATGAATTTGCAACTTTAGAATGCATTATTTTAATAGTAGCTAAAAAGATGTAATAAAAGTTAAAAATTAAAATCTTTGAGTTCTTTTTAATTGAAAAACAAGTTTTGTTTCATTTAATTTAAATTAACTGTATTCCTCCAAACCATCATATGGAAAAAGTAATAATAAAATTAACTGTAATGATAGTTGCCGAAAATCATAAAAAATTGCAACAGACAATGTTAAATGCTGCACTTAAATGCCAATTAGTGCGAAAGAGAAAGAATGAAAAGAGCGCAAAAAAAGCTAAGGTGAAACGTCAAAAAGAAGCATTAATATTCGTTCCCGTTAGTAATTGAAAAATCAGGCCGCGCCTTCGCTAATGGACGTTGGCTAATTGCCAACAAAAGTAAACCAATCTCCATGAGGAAGACGCTAGCTGATTGAATCGTTATGTACAACCGAGACTTTAACGGGTTTTTCCTGCAGTCCGCGAGTTAAAATTAAAAATTCAACGTCCGAGTGTCCATTCTATTGTCTGCATTTTAGAACAAATTTTCTTACCTATCCTTTTTCACGATTTACAGAACGATCTTGATAATCATTATTCTTTAATACTTTATCGACATTAACTGTTTCATCAGTTTTCTTTTCTTATTATTATTATCAATCATGTTTGATTTTCTTTTTAGTATGTTAAGTTTTTTCGATAATCGTTAGTATTTTTGGGTAGGAACTACTCGGTTTTTGGCTTATTAACGCATTAAAGATTATTAAAACAACATTTTAGCCTTTTTTGATTTAAATATAATAAATTATTAGAAAGTTATTGCATTTGAAAGTTTATAACTTTTACAAAAATCTTATAAAATCATAAAAAAATACCAAAATTTAAAAAAATTTTCACATATCAGGTGGTTTTATCAAATCGTTTTTCTAAATCTACAAAAAATGTCTATGTTACATTTTGTAAATTTTTCATTTTTTCCTATATCTATTTCTTATACCGTTACTAAAATCAAAATAAAAAATCTTCTGCTTTCAATATATACGTATAGCTATATCGTATTCAGAGTACAATAAATATCGCATGACTTTCTCTGTTAAGATTCAGTACTTATGAATTAAGAAAATCAATTTTTCTTTATGTCAAAAAAGGACATTTTGTAAATATCTCTTATTTTTCGCTCTGTTATAACTTTAAAATTTAATGCAATAATTATATACTTTTTAAATATATGTTTATTGAGTTTTCACCAAAAAGTAATATTTCTCTTTCACCTGTAAAAAAGATAATGCATTTTACGTAGGTAATATATTTTTTAGATTAACAATATAAAAATTATAAAACTCTTTTGCTGATCAGTTACCCACATGAAAATTGTGTCTGCTTTTTAAAATTCCCTCCAATTAGGATTGGAGTCAAAACTGACACTCAATTTTCTCAATTTTTTACATCGTATGGTTACTTTCCTACTTGAATTGTAAGAATTCATATGACAATTTCATGATAAATTATAACTTGGCGTAAGAACCATAATTTCGGACCTCTAGTTAATTGTAAACTAGTACAGTTGCGTCGATACCATTGAGATTTAATATCTTCACAAATTCGATTTAACTATTCGACTTTTGTGAACCAATTATACACATCAAATTTTAATAAATAGCGTTGCAAATAAAACGAGCGAAATACTTAATTATTTAAACGCAATGATTGAATTTACTGTTAGGAAAGTAGGTAATAGGCAAAAACGCCGTCATAATTACAGCAGCAATTAGCGACGTACATTTCTTGTTTGGCACTCAAACACGAATAAGATCGCACGTACTGCTCCGCATATAAATTACCGCAGACGCATAAAAGTATAATTTATAATCGTTTACTTTGTACTTTAGACAGCTTTAACGCACGCTCAACTGCTGAACGAAAAAAAATCCTGAAAGCAAAATTGCTCTTCAATTTTTCCCCGAGAGCGCGAATCGAAGCCAAAGCGACGGCATGAGCTGGGGGGCGCAAACATCGCATTAAACTCTGCCAAAAAACAAAGCAGCCGAAGAAACAATTTGTGCCTCTCCTCGTGCATACAATTTGCACACTATGTTTTAAATCGAGTCACGCGCGCGCGCCTCTCTCCCCCCCCTCTCGCAACTATCAATCAATTTGCAGCTGTAATTTCGCATCGAGGATACGCGGAGATAATTCCGCCTGCTCGCGCTCGCTCGCGTCTTATCGCGTTTTCTAAAACGGCGGGAGAGCGCTGATAATGACAACTAATCTTCATCGGAGGAATTTCCCTGGCATAAAATGCCTTATTAAATAAGGCCAAGCAGCGGCGCGGCAGCCTCGAGGAAGTATTTACGAGGTAATTGCAGCTCGTGCCCGAGCGAGCGACATTAGCCGTTGCTGAACGAGCGGTAACGGATGAAAAAAATCGGCGACGGGGGGGAGAAAAAGAAGCGAGGAGATGAAAAAATTGATGCGCTGCTCACGCGACGAGAGCGCAGAGAGAAGCGGGCCGCGTTATCGTGCGTGATGATGCGCACTTGGCGAAACGAGCGATGATGTATTTCCTCTTTCTTGAATGTGAATTGATGATTCGACGTAAATCTGATGTCTTGATGTTTGGTTTTGAGTTTCGTTTAACGAGCTTGAGCCAAGTGGTGGAGTCGGGTTGGTTTAGTTAAACTTTTCGAGTTATTCGGAATTATCCGTTTATGTTCCTATTAATCTCATCGGTATTCTACCATTATGAATAGATTTGATAGAGTGATGGTGACATTTTTTTTATATTATAGATATTAGTTCGTAGAATTAGGTTTATACCTGATAATTAGTGTATGTATAAACAATCGTATAGTATACGTATAGTTATAACAAACATAGTTATGTTGTATCTCCAGAATATCAATTTTTACGATTATTAGTTCATTAAGTACGTAATTAAACTTCGAATACTGCGCATAAACTATAACCCTGTTTTTCCTTATTACTAAATATTTCTTGATTTTACATTAAGAGTTCTTTAGCATATTAATTTTAGTGCACTTCTTTTAGAAGCAAATATCTATCAGTTACAATGTTATTTTAATTGCATAGATATTCCAGTTAAAAGCTGTTTTGCATTTTATTATAAATATTTTTAGTAACATTTTTTAATTATTCTTTGGCTTTGATGCAAATTCATTCCAGTAATAAAAAGTTCTAGGAAATCAATCTACTTATTACATGATCTACAGGATACAAAAAATGCATAGAAAACTATAAGCTCTGCAAGCAAGACATTTTCCAAAAATAACACAATCTTACCTCTAAACAGAATAAAATAAACTCTTACACCGTTACTTCAAAAATTACATTTCTACTTTCCCAGTGTTTCTTCCGCCACTCCAACTTAAAAAATTACCCCTTTAATTCTCACTCAAAATCATCCCAGTAGCCTCTGGAATACTTCATACAGCCATATTCCACGGCGATAGCGCGAAAACGTATACACAATCGAGCGCGAGAGAAGCTCAAGCAGCATCACATAATTGAATCGTGGTGGCTATATAGCCATCATGACGTCCCGCAGCGCAAAGCGCTGAGGTGTGATCGAGCCTCTCGCTGCGTGAATCTTCGTATCACGAGCACCTCCGAATCGTCCGTACATAAATGTGTCACTCGCGGACGCATATATGTATATATAGATATTTCTTCTTCATCGTTCGTTTTTATTTCTCGTATTAAGAAGTCAGGCGATGCTATCTGCGTTCATCCGCGCTCGTATATTTATGAGCCCCGGGGGCAGCCGAGATTAGGGAAAGAGCGGGGGCCCGATCGGCCGTAAGAGGCCCCTTAATGCGAGAAAATTACCTGCATGAGCGCGGGATTAGAACCGAACGGTTTAAAGGTTGACCGAGGCGTGTTTTCGGGGGCTTTAAAGCTGATCGGTGCATTATGGAGATTAGTATAGGTGCGGTGATACGCCGCGCTTTGGAGCTGGGGGGAAATTTTGTTTGGAATTCGAGAATTTAGATGTTTTTATTATTGATGTGTGTGCGTCGTCGTATTTCTGGATTTTACGGCGCTTTTTGAGAGGCCGTAACTAATAGGCCGTCGATTTTAATGATTTTTTTGGGCGGGAGTTTAATTTATTGGAGGAATGGGAACGTTAATTTTTGAGGGTGTAATTATAAAGATTATTGACTCGTTTGATACTATTATAACGTAAGATCGTATTTTAAAGATTCGTTTTGTATTATACAAAATAAAAACCTAATCTTGATAGAAATTTTCATCGTAGAATGGTCAATTTCTGATGAGTTTTTTTCAAAACTGACCATAAATTAGTGATTTTTTTTAATATTAAATGACCATTTTATTTGCTGAAAGGTGACGATATGATCATTCGATAATCAAATTATAGTGAATTTTTAAAATCTATTTTTGTTAAATGTTTCATTTAAGTTTTTTATATTTTTAATATATAGACAAAGTTCAAGCATTAAATCATAAATATTTTTTTAATTTAACCGCTTCCTCATAAAGGAATTTTTGCAAAAAAAAAAAAACATTTTAAAAGTATGAAATGAGGTTATATGTGTTTGCGAGGTAGAAAAGAGATAGAGCGTACGCGTTCTCTTGTTCACAGACTGAGGGTTAGGATTGTCCTTTAACAGCATAAACATAAAACATAACAGCAGTTTATTGATTTTAAATTAATAATACATAATAATCAACTTGAAGTTTATAAAAAAATAGCTGTAATGATTCATTACAAAATTTTATAGTAATAGCAATTATGCAAGAGTTTTAAAAATTTTATTAATAACTATTTGCGCGCTTCGCACGATCTGAATTTTTATTTGTCAGTGCTTTTGGGAATTTCTTAAGTTTTTAAATTAAAAATCCTTAATGTTTAAATTGTTATAAAATCAAAATGTATTAACTAATATATTTATTGTTTTATTATTTATTTAACTTGCTTTGTATTATAAATGACTTTCACAAATAACTTTGTAAGAATAAAATCTATT
>UELX01001308.1:0-46601 GCA_900480035.1 Eupelmus urozonus | reverse complement strand
GAAAAATTTGCGTTAGAGTTTTGACGAATTGATTTTTGTAAAAAAGGGACCCAAATACGTAAGAATTTCGTAAAATACGGACTTAAGTACGAAACATTTTTAACTGTGTAAGATTTAATTTGATAGGATAAATGAAATAAAGGAAAATAATACATAAGTAGAGTATGGATTTCTTTTCAATTTAGCTTTTATTCAAGAATCGTACAGATAATTATAATAACTTTATGCTCACAAACCCCACACGGGAAGCTCGAGAGTACTGCGAGTTCTTGCCACGAGCCCGATTATATTCTTAACGTCTTGTATAATATGATACATCTCAAGCCGAAGTCTACATCGTTTATATAAAACCATTCCTATACATAACATACAGCTCAATATAATACTTCAGTGTTCAACTTTAACGTTTTCACGCAACTAGCATCTGCTTCTCAACCGCTTCCGTTTTTCTTTGACTCTATCACGGCATTCGAGCTTCGTAACTGGAGCTCACCTGTGATCCCCCTTCATACGTACATCGGTTCCACACTCATTAATTTTCCTTTTATCCATTTCCAAGACTCGCTTGCTCACATAACTCGACTTTTCGCGATTTATCGCAACGACACGCTTGTACGCATCGATCGCGGTAAATTTACATTCAGCTTTGAGAGTAAATAAATGATACGAGAGTAAATGACGGTCTTAACGTTATCCATATACGTATCTGATAATGCGTCTGAAAAATTTTTTTATCCTTTTTATCGTACTGTTATTCTTTTATTGTTTTTTTTTTTATTTAGTTTTATAATTATAGCTTATTTAAAAGCAAGGAAACTATAACAATAAATTTAACTAGATAGACTGATACTAAACTGTTTTAAAAATCACTTTTGGATTACACAAGATTCAGTTTTAAAAATTGATACCTCTGTTATTTACAATTCTACACGCAATTCAACAAGACAAAAAAAATGACGATACATTTCAACAAAATATTTAAACACATTGTTTATAATTATTTATCTTTTTTTCCTGCAATATTTTATTTAAAGTCAAGCTCTAAAAATTCACTCTTTCAATTATTGTTTTAGATTATTTTTATATATCAAAATGTTTCATCCAAAACTTAAGAATTTGTTTATACGTGTTTTTAAATGGATGCTTAATTATGTTTCAAATACGCTGAAAAATTGCAAGGGTAATCTATCTACTTATTTACAATGATTTAATGCTATTATGTAAAACGATGATAATAAAATAAAAGTATATGTAACCAAGTCTCTGAATATTATCGATAATAACTCCAAACTCTTTTCTTTTACTTTTGCTAATATACATATAGATTTACTTTCAATCCCCATAAAGTAAACTCTTCCTTAGTATTTTCGCATATTATTCAGTATATCGAAAAAAAACATCAAAATAACTATAAATTCTCGAAAATAATATGTGGAAACAACAGTTTCTTTTGGAATAGGATATGTTCTAAACTTATTCCTATTCGATTCAGCTAAAACTAAAGAAATATATATGGAGATAGTGAAATTCATTTCGATCCCTGTAGTAAATCGTCATAAAAACAATATCTATACACATTCGGAAAATGCATGAATTCTACTGATGTATTTTCCGAATGAATTATGCTTCAACTTGTATTCATACAACAATGAGTTTACCGATTTTACATTATGAGCAACCAGTATATTTTTGATAAATTTCAGTGAGCAACGATATACAAAGTTATCGAACTACGCATCTAATATAGGCTAAATGTTAATATTTTTTGATTTTAGAATTGATTTATTTTTATAATGAAAATAGGAAAGTCAAATGTTACCAATGGAGAAATATTTATAAAAAAAGTTCGCTTTTTATGTAAATTTTCTAATGTAAACTATGCGCTTCTTGTATACAAAAAATAAACCGTAAGGCTACAAAAACTACTCAAGTTTCTTAATGTGATGTCTATCAGTATGCACCACATGAAAAATAACTCTAGAATCTCGGAAGTATCGTGTAACAATTCATTACCTTAACTATGTAGCATTTCGGTCAACTGTAACGTGTTTCACGAATGAAAATCGATAACTCTGTAAATCATCCGTCATCGCTATAAGACTATTCGCGATTTATTATATACTGGTCATCGTTAGATATAAAATCAGACTTCCACACACGCACATATACCATTCTGCATCATATTTATATATAACAAATCTGTAAATCACCTTAATCCAATACCCCATGTACAATCAATAAATTGGATTCGTTTTCGAGTGCTTCTGCGCCCTCGAATTTTCAATATGCTATCTAATGCCAGCAACGCAAATTTTCGACGCTGTACTCTGCAAAACTGCAACGATTCCGTCAAAGCTAAGATCGGACGTGAAGTGAGCGCTTCCGTGAATCGTGCATCAATGTGTGCATGTAATCTATCTGCGGACGCCTTATTGGTACATCGAGTAAGAAAGAAAAGTATAGTTGTACTCTAGTTTAACAGGAATGAAGAATGAGAAAAAAAGTAAAATAAACGTGAAAAAAGAAAAAAAGTAAACATTCCGAAATCGCTCATGCGATACGTTTCGTTGCGATCGCGCATATTTAACGAAAAAGCAACGTAAAAAAAATGCAGGACATCAAAAAACGCGTACGACAACAACTTCTTTTTTGTTTCAGTTTACCTCTTTTTTTGCAACAGCAGCAGCAGCAACAACAATCCGATAAATGTTCACGTACGCAGTTACAAATGAAACTCGCAGGGCATACTCGTTGCACATAGAATTCGTTAAATCTTGCCTTTTACCTATCTACAATTATTTTTCTTATTCTTTGTTTTTTTCTTTCATTTTACACAATAATATTTATATAGCGCCTTTCCTATATGCGTATAAAGTTCCAGCTCTCGCGTACGTAGTCACCTTATCGCGCGTATTTTACTCGTTCCCAGATTGCCCAGGCGGCAGTGAGTTTTTTGTATTCAAGTCAAAACTCCGCTCGAAGTCCTCGAAAAGATCAGCTGTGGCAGCAGGAGTTGGCCCGTACTTCTATCGCGGTGGATATCTGGTGCGGGTCAGCTGGTGGCTTTTCTGCGATCGATCCTTCAGGTCCACGGGATTGTACATCATTGGTCCCTGAATTAATACACATATAGAGGCTCGAAAGATTATATCGATTAGAGGAAGGCAATGGAAACTTTTTTGCTTTCGTCTAATTTATGTATGTAATACAGAGTACGTGAAATACAATTTGCAATGTATGTATAAGTACCTAATAGTAGCTTTAGTATAATAATAGCTTTTTGAATATCTATTGTACATCTAATTTAAGTAATTATACGTAACTAACAATTATACCTATAATATTATATAAAAATACAACCAGAGTTAGTGAATTTTATGCTACAGTGAAAGATAATAATTAGTAAAATACTTTAGCTGTATTTTTATATAGTTTTAGTTTATGGCTACGATATATATTACACTAGCAATAAATATTAGGCTAATAATGAAAAATTAATAGAAAAAAATTTGAGATGTTAAGAGCATGTGCGCATTGAAAAAAATTAAATAAAACACGTTACGAAGTACTAATAATGTCAAGCAATGAATATAAAATACGTATAAAAATGATGTATTCTGATTTTCAAACCAAGAATCATACCGCATCAGGCTTTCCCAAAATTTTGCAATGATTACTGAATATTCAGGAATGAAAAACATGATTTTAGAAGCAGATCGTATCGTTATTGCTGTTATTCGCACATAACAATCAATTGTTCGGCTTCTCTGTACGCTGCATCAAAAAATATGTATATATCCAATCGAAATGCCGTACTGAGAAACGTCATCCCGATTGTTAAAGAGCAGCGGCAACGGGGAGGACGTAGCTTGTGCGCACAATAGTAGAATTGGGCATGAATTTCGAGAATCGGAGAAGGTATAGCAGCATAAAGCGAAGAGTATCTTGGCTGCAGTAGATGCGGACAGCAAAAGATTGTAAAGAAAAATAGGTATAGAGAGAGAGAGAGAGAGAGAGAGAGAGAGAGAGAGAGAGAGAGAAAAGGGGCTGAAGGGATTAGAATGCAATGCTTTTACCTTGTCCCGTTGAAGAAGCCGCGGATCCCTCATTGTGTAGCTCTGTACCTCTCGTGATAGCGAGCTGCATGAGCTCCAGCGTGAGAGCTGTGATTTTCATGTATAAAACACAATGATCTTACTTCTCTGTCAACTATAGCACGTTGACCCCCTTAATTTATCTATATGTGTTTCTTTTTTACTTGAATTATTTGTTCATTTCATTGTTTAACAGATAAATGACATTTAACTTTCCCGAGATATATTTATCGAATCTAACTTAATGGAATTAACATTATTTAAAGTGTGTTTTATGTACATCGAAGTTAAGATTTATGTACAATGTTACTTTGTAAGGATTGAACGTTTTTTGTGTGTTTGAAGAAATAACTATCAGTAGGACCATGCTAAAATATAGATTACGAGACAAAACAGAGAAGTGTTAAAGAGAGAGGGTTGAAGAGAATTCTTGCAAAACCACACTCCCACCATTAACACACATATATCAGCGTTTGTACCAATTCTACAAGTCCGCAACATTAATCACATAATAGTACTTGTCTAGTTTTCGTAAACAAACTTATTTGAAACGAGATAAATATGCAAATGTAGAAGAGGCATCAGAGAACAAAGGTACAAGTAACGAAAAAAGAAAAAGTTACTTAAAATTAAATCTTTTGTAAGCTATCTATATAACAATTTTGGAATGTAAACTTTTAAATTTTATAAAATACAATTTATACCTTTGGGCTTTGATCGCATCAATTAGCGTTTAAGTAATGTTTAAT
This sequence comes from Eupelmus urozonus, assembly GCA_900480035.1. Classification (NCBI taxonomy): domain Eukaryota; kingdom Metazoa; phylum Arthropoda; class Insecta; order Hymenoptera; family Eupelmidae; genus Eupelmus; species Eupelmus urozonus. The sequence continues at coordinate 41,758 of UELX01001308.1, read as the reverse complement.
TACAAATAACATATAAAGCACAAAGCTAGCGCAAATAACGATCACTTTTAAATATACTCAAATGAAGTATTAAGAATATTAAAAAAGTATTAAATACGTGCAAAACATAAAGCAATATACAATATTAATAGTAAATCCTTTAGGCTACCTGTGATTAATATATATTAGTTCTTGCATTATAAAATAAAATTTTTGTTTTTAAATAAAACTCTTATTAATACATATCTTTTGCATTTACCATTTGCAGAAGATTAAATGTATTTTTGATGTTTCTTTCACTAGCAGCCTAAAGAAACAAGTTTACAAAACGAGTTTTTATAAAGATATTTTGTCCTTACTATTGGTAATAATTGTTATTTGGCTAGGTCATTCTGCTTCCCCAACTGCTTGCAAACAGAAGACATGAAAAGAAAGGTGGATTACTTTTTTGTATAAATTAGGAACTCTTGTTTGGATTTAATTTTTTTTTTCATTAATTATTTATACATGATTAATAAACAGTTAATATTATGTTACAATTTTAGTATCATTTATAACTAAATCTACCTTGCTAGTAATACATAATCTTAAATACATAAGTATAATACAACATTCTTATTTTTATAAAATATCGGAATGACTACAAAACATTATTTTAAATTTTCTAATTTCAATTTTACAACTCACCTATTTCTTTCATTCTCTTTGCTTTAAAATGGAATAACAAAAATTCATGCAATGAAAATTTTTTAAACAATCTAACGATAATTCAACTAATTTAAACATCACATTACGGGGAATACACTTATTTAAAATATTACTATACTCTTCACTTTAATTAATATCAACAAACATTAAAAGGATTGATGAGCGAACAAGAACAATACGTACATAAAAACAAAACTAAGGGAAAGTCAAGAAATAGTAGACACACTTAAGAAAAATTGAATCGAGAGCTGTTTTACGTAATTTATATTAAAATAGAAAAATATCACGGGATGCTTTCTATTTATATTAAAAATTCCCTTGTCTGTCTACTATCTTCTACATTCACACCCAAAATAAAAATAAAATAAAACTTATCTCTGTCAACAGTGCATACAAAAATTATAGACATACTTATAGTAAAGCATTCCATAAATATAAAATATGAAAATTAATGAAATACTAAACTATTTTTGAAAAAATAGAAAAAAGTTGTTCAATTTTGTATTGTTCAGTAATGGTGTAATGTAGCAGCAGAGTATTTACGTGATTGTATTTTATAATAATGCGGTCGTTTTAAGTTAACTTACCGCTTGAGGATTTTCATTTGTTTGTGGAGCAGGCGCCGGAGTTAAAAAGTCTATGGGTGCATTTGAATCGTTAACTGAAATAAAAAAGAGTAAAATATTTGTTAAATACTTTTTTTTAAATAAATCAAGTTAGTTACAAATTAACAAAAATAACATTGATATGTTATTACCAGGTGCAGGGATGAAGAATTGCGGTGAGGAGGCAGCAATCGGCATAGCAGGCGATCCGGCCGGCGTCGGTATGGTTAACGATGGAGTGGGAGCCGCAGCTGGTGCAGGGGTAGCACCTTTTACTCCACCAGGGTTCATCACATCCACATAGTTTGCTCGCATGTTTCGGCCTCTATTTAGTTTGTACATGTTGCCGCCACCACCGGTTATCATCTTCGAGGCGTTCAACGTCTCATCGGCAGACTGAACGACACCGACTGGAGCGGCGACGGGTGCTACAGCAGGAGGTGCAGCACTGGGTTTAAAGCCTGGAATCTCCGTGATCTTCGGAGGCGGTGCTAAAGGAGTTGGGCCACCACCGTCCTCTTCCTCCTTGTTCGTCCATTTCTTTGCCACCGGATCCCAAACGATCTAAATATGAAATTGTAATAATTTTTTTTATTAATTATTTTGAAATGCAGAGAATTTGTTGTACGAACAAATGTTTTCGAAACAAAACAATGATTTGTTTTTCGGTAATCCCAAGGATTCAAAAGACAGTTAAAAAATGTTTTTTCATCGTAATTGTTCCCATCTAGAAAAAATAACACAATATTGCTGCGAATAATTTGCTATAAGTTAGAGGCTTTAAATACAAATAATTTAATAAAACTCATATTAAAAACTTAGTTAGTTCAAAGTACAAAGAATATATTTCATTAACTTTTTAACATGTACTGGCCTGTCTCCACTTTGTTTACGGTCAAACTACCAATAGTATCCGCGCGATCCCTTAATCATACAAAACATAAAACGTTCCAGTATGTCTGTTTCAAAAAACCATGACATTAATATTCGTTAAAACTTACCGCGGGATTGCTGTCATCTGGTAGTATCATCTGATTTTTGGGTTTTGGTGCAAGCTTGCTGAAGAGTCCACCAAACCAGGAACCACCGCCATTCGCCTGCTTTTTGTCACCCTTGTCTTGTTGCTGTTTTTTCGCGTCGGAGGCTGCTTTGCTTGAACCCAACTTCGACGGCTCCAGGGATTCGAGTTCCTCCAGCGGGTCGTATTGCTTGCCGCCACTCGGGCCCATAGAGATGTTTGGCTGCTGCTGCTGCTGCTGCTACAAGACGAAAAAAAAATTGATCATCGCAAATTTGCCCTTGCAAAGTCTATCCTTGATTGCTGTCTAACGACTGAAAAGTCGCTTCGCACGATTACTACGGGGAAACACGGGCAGTAATCAAGGAGACACTTTGCATGCTTCAAACTGTAAGTGCTAATACAGGCATATTAATAAGCGTTGTCGGTCGTTGAAAGTCATCGGAACAAAAGTACAAGACAGTGTTTTCAGTAATATAGATTTTATTTTTTATAATGTCATGATCGTTATTAACATCGTTAGTTTCAAATACATAAAATCAAAGACTAAAGACAAAAGATTATAATACAATTCGATAGTTGATTTAAAATGCTAATGCGAAATCACAATGGCATAAAACTTTATGCCGATAAAACAAATAGTCAAACTGAGATTAAAAGCATCACGAACATATAATACTTTGAATAAAATTGATTATATTTCAAGAAAAATATACTTTGATCATTAAAAGACGAAATGGTGTGACAATAGTGTACACAAGCTTTGTTCGTTAAAATCACGTTTGTAATAATACTTAAAGAAATCAATGCAACAAAAACATCAAAATCACAATGACAATATCAAATAGTCGTGGGTGCGTGTATGTCATGCACTGAAAAAATGGCCACGCGCGAGTAGAAAAAAGCTCGAATAGAGTCTTTTATTCCAAGCTTATTGGCGCGTCAATATCAAAAGTCTTGGCGACGCGTCGTTGTCCAGCCAACATCTTTATGTTTGCGGTCTGTACAACCGGCTTGGCATTGGCACTGTTGAAAGGTGCGTCAATTGGGTACGTGCCGCCGAATATAAGCGGCCTGTAACGCGGCCTCTCGGCTTCAACACTACTTTGCCGGCTCCACACATCCACGGTATCACAGATGACATCTTTTCTTCGAATGTGCGGTGCTACCTTCACGACTTTCTTCTCGTCGAAGTTACAGTACTGCACTAGAGACTGACTGCTATCGGTACTGCTGTCTTTTTTGCGGCTTTCGCTCGACGAAGTCTTCGTCGTTGATGTAGACGTGTTTAAACTCTCGATTTTCATCTGCCGAAACTGAATGTCCAAGTCAGTGGTCTGTTCCTTATGTTCTTCTGCCTCCTCCTCGTCGTCTTCATCAGATGTATTTTTTTTCTTGTTAACGTTACACTTAAGAAAAACAGTTGGCCGAGAAATAGGCGGAGCGCCAATGTCCCTTGGTTTCGTGGTGGGCGGTTTCAACTCCTGCGTAGTGCGATTCTGATTGCTGGACGGTGGCTGAATTCGCGGATACGTCGTGTTGACTCTGGGATATTTGCTCCTCGTCTGCGCTCGATCTGCGGCCGGAGCACGAGCTAGCTCGTCGGTGCTGAGCAACAAGGGCGCGTGCTCTGGAGCCTTTTCGGGACGTCGACGCTGACGCAGCGATTGCGACGAGTCGCGCAGCCTATCGAGATAGGCGAGCTTGGGGGTATTAGTTAGATGGCAAGCGGGACTACTTACTTCGGCAGCTGTGCTCGCTTTCTCCACTGGCTTCTCTTCTGACTTTTCCGACTATGTGTCCGTGTCGAGGTGTCGGAGTGGGAGAGGAGAGCGTTAAAGAAAGAGGCCACGTGTCATTAATGCTTGTTAGTCCCCGATAACCCTTATATTTTAAGAGTTATTGATTTCGAAGGAGGCATTCTAGCTCCAGATTTTCGTCAATCGAATTTTTAAACGTTTATGCTGTCTTCGTTATTAATGATTGAACTGCAATTTAGTTCTGTTTGTTGCTTTTGTTTAAAATATTCTGTTATTAAAAAAATATCCAAGACCAAGAAACGAGAACACCCCCTTGTTAGTTTTACTTTATATAGTGCAGACCAAAAGTTTTTCAGCAATGTATTTAAAAACTAAAAACTTTTGGTTAATCATATAAACGTGATATGAATTTTGTAACAATTCATCGATAGTTACGTCATCCCAGATTAGTAAAAAAATGCAAACTGTATTCCACTAAAGCTAAGATTAAAATTATTAAGCAAAATTAAAATTACATTAACTCACCTCATAAGCCCATTTATTTTGAAGATCAGAATGTTCTGTGTCCTGTTGCTCTGATGTATATTGCAAGCTCGCAGATTTATGCCATTCCGACTGAGTATATTCCCTAGATGCGTAATCTTGCTGATCGTATGAATGTGGCTGTTGCTGTTGCTGCTTCGATGCCCAGTAATCTTGTACATATGATTCATAATGCTTTTGTGCCTCGGTCATAGTTTCATCATTATACTGGACATCTCGATCAGCTGTAACACCATAGGAATCTTGAACGCTAGTGCTTGGAGGCTTGGGCTGCCAGACCGAGTGAGAGTCTACATCCGGAGCCGACATCATTGAAGGAGGATTATTGTCTGTATTATACTCAGGCTGAGCTGTATTCCACTTGTTCTGCTGATGCTGAATATCAGCTGTTTCTTGATTTGACTCGGGCGCTAACGAATTGGGAGCGTAATGATTGCTTTCCTGGACGATTTCACCCTTTTCGTACTTGCCAACAATTTCGGCAAGATTGTTCAACCACGGAAGATTGGCAACGTCTTCATCGGAATCTTTGCAAATTGGATCATGATACTTAAGACGATCACCAAGAACGTAGACATCACTAATAAAGGATTGCTTATATTTTTCGGGCTCACTAACTATATTAATTGCCACTTGCTCAATATACAAAAGGGCCTTCTCGATAAGGCCATAGTCCACCATTTTTACAGCCATGTTGAATTTAAATGTCTGAAGCTCAACCAAAGTGAAAGGTTCGCTTAGTTTACGTGCGTATTCGTAAATTTCAGTGAGCATTATAGCTTCTGTACTGATAAATTCAGGATAAGGCCTATGGTGATTGGCACCAATTAATACAATTTTTACATTGCTCGAACCATAAGCCCCAAAATCAACCTGAGAAAGAATGTAACAGAAGTGTGCTGCGTAAATATCTCCTCGGGCTGCTAATGTATCACCGAGAGTCGAGATGGAGCGACGATTCATTTCAGGATTGGCAGATGTATTAGAAATAATCATCGCCAAATGAGGTCTCCAGTCGTCCCACCTTGAGTCCGAAACACACTAAAATTTATAAATAGCGGAAATTAGAACACGAAATTTTCACATTAATCAAATAATTTTCATTTTACGTTTTACAAGCTACTTACTGTAACGCTTGCAGGAACACGGCCAGAGTGTAATTGATACAAAGTTTGCAAAGGATCTTGAGGTGGCAAGCTATTGGCAAAGCGAGTCATCACTGATGCATGCGTGCGTTTATCAAGTTTACTCGCTAAGAAAAGGGCGTGTCCCCAGAGACCCTCAACCATTGCAAATTCTGTAATATTGAAATTTTTTATTTTTATATAGAAAAATTATAACTTCTTATAACTTTTATATAATTTGAGATATAAATTTTGCTTACCTAATGCTTCCTGTACTAAACCGTAGAGTAAAGTGTTTCTAAATTCGTCCGTAAGTTGTTCTACTGTTTTTCGAGGTTTAAAATGATCTTCCTTTTCATGTAACTGCACTGCATCAGAACTACTCCTATCACCACCAGAAGCTCCAGAACGCTGGGATATCGTAGATTCTCTGCGAATATTTTCTCTTGACGGCTTATTTATTTCATATGGATATGCGTCCTTATTTCTAAGCAGCAGTGATGCAATATCCACGCCAACAACATTCTAAAATTTATAACAAATATTTTGAGTACAGCAGCACGATCCTAAGCATTAAAAAATATTTTTAAACAATTTGTATTTTACCCCATTTTGCTGAATCAACATTATCATCAGCTCATATAAAAGTACGTATGACGATACTTCATATATATCTTCATTTGTGGAAGCTTTTTTTATTTTATTTTCGCAATATTCAATTATAGTCTTTTTATGCGTCACACCTCTGTTATTAAAATAAAAAAATTATCACGCATAAGTAAAATAATAATCTAAAAAAAAATAAAATCATTTCAAATTGAATGTAACGTACTTAATTAATGGTCCGGGATAATAACGAAGCTCACGTAAAGTTGTATCGTGAGGTAAAAGATGATCCATCTTTAGAATATCTATTCTAGCTCTTTCTCCATCAGTTGGATAAGTTGCATGAACATGTAGTAATGAACCAATTGAAAATGTACCTAAATTAATCAATGATAAATTGAATAAAATTAATAATGTTTGTCTAGTTTTTTATTAATACCAATACGAGAACAAAAATGCACCTTTTGTATGAGCTGTTGAAAACTTCGTAGGAGTTAATCTTGAAGAAGCAATCGTTTGATCTTCAAGTAAAGATATGTCTGTCAAATTTCGCTTATCACTAGAATTTCTGAAAAGTAATACATTATTAGTAATAATTATAGTTTGCAAATTATGAAAATTTGCGATAAATGATCATTAAAAAAAATAGTTATAATCATATATTCAAGATTTTTATTTAATGGGTATAATGTAGTAAAAATATATAAAAGCTTGTAAGGGTAATGATAAAAGCATTGTTTTCTAGCAATCTACTTTTCAACTTTAAAATCACCTAGTGGAATTTCGACAACCGACATTTCGTCTTCGTAAAGGACTTTTGGCCCATCCAAAGCAGCCAAAGCACGGGACGTACAATGCTTTATTGGGCGAACGGAAGTAAATGTTTGCATTCGTAAACATTCTGGCATGCAAATCGAATAAGCGAAAGTGTATTGTTAGTTAATAGAAATCATCTCAAATGTTATATCAATGTTCATGATGAGATAAAAATTTAGTATTTAAAGTTCATGATTATTTAAAATAAAAAACTTGTCTGAATTACATGCTCATACGTAATAAGTATTTACCTGTCGTCACAAGAACTTCGCCCAGAATGAACACTTGCTCTATCTTCTGGATAGTTGGCGGTTACTCCTCTAGTTAATTGCTGCTGCTGTTGATAATATTTATGATACCATTCCGCATAAGCTGCAGGATCAGTTCTACGTAAATTTTCAAGGTACGCATAGTAATTGCTATTATAATTCGTTCCATAATCATATCCTTGATAATCTAAAATTATTTACGAGTAAAGATCAATATGGATTTGCACAAATAATTTACAATTTTTTGTATAAAACTTTAATGAGACTTACTATTATAACCATAAGAAGAATAAGGATCTCTTGAACGCATATAATAATCCCTTTCTCTGTCGTTGTAAGATGACCGACTGGATGGCCTAGAACTGCTGTAAAAAGTATGCTCGTGAAACTAAATTCTACAATCACTATACTAAAATAATTGTTCAGAGTGTTTTAAGCATAACAGAAATTACAAGTATTAACATTCTCAAGTATGTTTTAAACTTACTTTCTCCCGTAAGAATCTTCATAGTAATCTCTTCTGTAGGTATCGCGAGGATCACGTGGATCACGAGGATCACGTGGATCACGAGGATCGCGAGGATCACGAGGATCGCGAGGATCACGCGGATCGTATTCCGGATATCTTCTTGACCTTCTATCATCGCGTCTTCTATCTCTATCACGCTCCACATAGTCACGATCTCTTGGATATCGCGGGTCGAATTCTCGGGGCTCTCTGTCCAAGCGTCTTGGATCAGCCGATCGGTCCCGTCTGCGCTCATCCAGTCTTCTGCGTCCATCTCGATCGTCAATCTCATCTTTTATTCTAGACCTTCTGTCTAAATCTTCTCGAGGATGACGTTCGCGATCAAGATCATCCCGACTGGCAAGGCGCCGATCATCGTCTCTATAAGAGGCATCTCGTCTATCCAAATCTTCTCGGGAATTATACGCTCGATCGTAGTCTGCAGCACGACGACGATCATAGTAGTAGTCATCATCGTAGTCGCGCTCTCGGTCGTAACTAATAAGACAACATTAAATATTAGTTCGAAACGAAAAGTAGTAAAAATCAATGAAAAAATAAATATCTACTGTTGCATTCAATTATATACAAAGTTAACTCAAAGGAGGTTTAAAATTAAAAATAAAATTGTTAAAAACATTCTCAAGGAGATAAAATTATTTGAATAAGATATTAGGTTTACCTATACTAGATTTAACTACATTTTCAAGTATAAAAAAATTGATAATAATTGAACTAAAATTATCAATACTTGCGAAAAAGTTTACACATTTTTTAATAGTAATAAAACGAGTTGCTTGAGAAAAAAATAATAGTTATAGTTAGTTCATGCAGATACATATTGAAAAAACTAGTCTACAATATTTAAATATACTTGTTTTAAAATATAAATAAAATGTCAACATTTATTAACTTTAAATCATGCAATCATTATTGTGTCAGCAAAAAAATTACTGTTCAACAAAATTTACATATCAGTATTCGTGACTTTACATTCAATAAAAATCTTTGTAAATTTTACTGAGAAAACATAATAAAAATATTATAATATAAAGAAAGATTATAAAATTTATGTTAATTTATTTCTTAGATTTTTTTGAATGCGTAATACTTTGAAGTTTTATACAATTATAAAATGTAACAATTTTCTTTCTACTTTAAACTTTAACTGCTGACAACTACCTCCTTAATTTCAACTTTTCTATTTTTGCTCTTACGAAAATGTTATGAGTAGAGAGCAAAAAACAGTTAAATATTTATTTTTCATTGAGGACTTACTATGCAGACTTTCTGCTGTAGTCATACCGAGGATGTCTGGATTTAGGACTTGATTCCCTACGCCTATCTCTGCTACCTTCTCTACTGTTTCCAGAACCTTCATCATCACCATCCTCGTAAGAATCTCTACGATTAGGAGGACCAGAGCCAATTTGATTTTCACCCACTGAAGCACCTACAGCTTCTTCTCTTTTACTTCTATTGTCACTAGATGAATCTTGTGTTGTACTTAGAGCTAAAATATTGATCATCATAAATTTAAAAAACTTATAAAATAGAAAACAAGGTGAGTTTTCTATAAAATAAATATTTTCACTCACAAGTTTGAATATTGACTTGTGATCCAGTAACCACTCGCCCACCTGTACTTCTGTCGTCAGGCATAATTTGTACGGACTCATTAGAGGAGGCACCGCCGGGAATCTGACGCAAACCGCTATCTGGCTGCTGGATAGGCTCTTCAGGTTCATTACCTCTGCCCGGAATTTCCCGGACAACGCTCGACTCAAGTTGATTAGCTTGAGGAAGCGTTGGTATCGCTCGCTGTTCTTCTCCTGACGGTTCATTGCGCGATTGTTGTGGAGGTGGCAGTGAACGTTCACGACCCGAAGGGTCGTTGCGACGTTCGATGGTTTCCAGTTCATTGTTACGTTGTTGTTGTTGTTGTGTTGGTTGCTGTTGTTGCGGCTGCTGAATAGACTTTGCTCTTTCCTGACCTGAAGGTACATCTCTTCTGTCTGAAGTTCTATCAGCTGTGTAGTAATATTGAATGTTTTAGTAAAAATATTTAAATATAGTAATGAGACTATTGTTGCGTCTATATTACTATCGTAAAATATTTATTTTAGTTTTGTAAAAGTGATCTGTATTTCAAAATGATTTAACAATAGATATCATAACACTCACCCAGCAAACCACTTCGGTTTTGTGTAACATTTTGTTGCTGCTCTTGACCAGATGGATCGTTCCTTCTGGGATCAGACGATCGAGGACCAAGTGCGTACTGCTCTTGCCCTGTGGGATCATTGCGGCGTGGGTCGACGCTACTCGATTGTCCCGGTACTTCGCGTAAAAATGGTATGTCACTGGGCACCTCATCGTTTTCGTCGTCTTGACTTGGTGGCACTGGCTCGTGTTCTTGCGAGTGCGGATCTGTCAATTCTCCTGTTTCGAGGAAAGTGTTTCTGTCGTTCGATGCAAATTCATAGTTATCCGGTGCCTAATATGAATAAAATTTATTGTAAAATATTTTAAAAGCAATTACATATATAATATGGTTGTTGATTTTGATTAATACTTATAAATTTACCTGTTCTGTTTGAAGTGATTGCTGAATTTGTTGAACTGAAGGTACTTCAATGTTATTGACTTCTTGTGAGAAATCACGGATAGCAGATTCTTTTGGAGTAGCTGCTTGTCGGAGAACTTGATCATTATCGAGCGTTTCTTTATTAATCGAATCACGAGAACCATAAATATCTCTTTCTTGCAATTCAGGTGCAACGACCTCCAGATTCACGAACTCTGAAGGTTGTTGAATGTTTTCATAGTTTTCCACATTTTGTTCTGGAGTCCATTGTTTTGTAGAATTGCCGAAAAACTCGTTTTCGGGTTGTGTGCAAACATTTTGTTTATACCATTGATCATAATTAGCTTGAGAAGTATTTTCTGTTGATTTGGAACTACTTGCTTGATGAGTATCAAACTGTTCTTGTGAAACTGCAGTCGGATTTTCTACACTATTCTGTAAAAAAAATTCTCATGAAATAATGCGTTTTAAAATTATTTTCGAAAAATAATAAACGTAAAAATTAAATATCTTACTTGCTCAGAAGTTAAAATTGGTAAATTATCTGGGGTATTTTCAACATTATCGGATTTTATTCCTGATACTGTTTGATGATTCCAGTCATTAACAGCATGAGTTGTCTGTTGTTCTTCCTTACGAGAAAGTGTGTTGTCTGCATGCTGATTAAATTTAGGATTAAGGCTTAAATTATTTACACTACTAGATAAATCATTTACTGTGTTCCAGTCGCCATCTGCACCCCAATCAAGATCCACATTACTTTGAGGGTTAAAACCTTCTACATTAGAGGTCACATTATTTTCTGCATTATTCTGATTAATATTAGCAGTCTAAAAAAATAATTTTTATGTTACTATATTTAATATTAGAGTACATAGGATGAAGACAAATTTAAAACAATTTCTATTTATTATGATTTCAAATTTCAAACTTCAAAAGTAAGAAAACTAATTAAAATTCAGAAATCATGAAAAATTTACCTGGTTCTGAAACTCATTGAGAGATGTACAACTTGTAGTTGGAGTCAAAGATCTCTTTCGATCTTCTAACTGCTCAGTACTGCTTGACATATTTGCTAAAGAGCCTGAAGTAGTCGAAGTAGTAGATGAATTAAAATGAGATGGTGGTGCGTGAATTACTTGCCACTCACTCTTATTATTTTCCGATAGGGCTGACTCTTCAAGAGATCCTCCTGCTTGAAGTTTTGGCTGTCTCCACTGACTATTTGGAATGTTACTTGATGCACCACCTTGTTGCCAAGATGGTAACGAGTTTGCTTCTTCAGCTTGAGACCAGGTATTAGAAGGTAAAGATTGCTGTCGAGGTAAAACGTTTGTAACAGTTTCAGAATTACTTTTTGGCCACTGATTAGACATTAGTGTATTTTGTGGAAGCCAATTTTGAGTTGATTTGCTTTCTTGTGATGATTCATGAGGATTATAAAATTTAGATTGATCACTGTTAATTGCATTCGAAGGTGGATAGGCATTAGGAATTCTTTGCTGAGGTTGATGTGATGCTTGATGACTCTATTAAAAACAAAAATAATGAATATTTGTTAGTAAGTGATATGAAATAATGAAAACTAATATAGAGGTAAACATAGATGATGTATATCTATTGAAAGATATTGAAAGAAATTTGAAAGTATTATTTTTAAAATATTTCATAAACTATGAAAAATATAACAAATTTGAAATTTTTTAATCTTTAAAATATTTTGTTATTGATTAAAATATTCTGTTTTATTATATAATTATTTTTTTCAAATATTATGAATTTTTAAATTAGTAACAAAAGCAAAATTATATAAACAGTACACGTACTTGTTGTGGCCATTGATTGCTTAAATTATCAGGATATTGATCTTGTTTTGTGGAACCCTGTTCTTGCCAGTAACTAGATGCAGGAGTAGTTTCAACGTGATTTTGCCAATTATGCATGGGAACATTTTGTTGTTGATCTGTATTTGCCCAATTATAACTATTCACAGAGGCAGTTGGTGGTGGAGGAGGTTGGTGCGTTTGAGTTGGAGGAGGTTGATGTGTTTGTGGTGGAGGGGGTTGATGTGTTTGAGGTGGAGGAGGTTGATGTGTTTGAGGTGGAGGGGGTTGATGTGTTTGAGGTGGAGGAGGTTGATGAGTTTGAGGTTTTTGGTTGTGTATTTGATTTGGTGATGTATATGGCAAACTCTGGCTATGCTGTTCACTAGGCCATTGAGACTGATCAATAGGTCCAGAGTATGAAGTATTTGAACTAGGTCGAGGAGGTATAGAAAACTGTTGATTGTGACCGTAACTTGTATACTGGGGGAAGGAATCTGGCTGTTTTGGAGTAGGCTCTCTGATGGGAGGAGCAGTCCTTGGAGTTTCTCTGCCTGAAGAAACATTTTGATTGAGAGTAGGACCTGTTCTATTGTTGCCATTTAAATTCTTGTAATAATTTTCTTGGCTGGGTGGTGGGATGGACTGCTTTTGATTAGTATAAGGAGGGATAAACTGATTTGGTGGTAGTTGCTGCTGCTGTTGATGTTGTAGTGGTGGCTGCTGCTGTTGCTGATGTTGAAGTGGTGGCTGATGATGATGTTTCAGTTGTTGCTGATGTGGATGTGACTGAGATTCTGACTGTTCAATGCTCCAATTCCAAGAGTCATTTCCATTATTACCATTGTCTATATTCCAGTCCCACGAGTCATCTGTTGATTTTGTTTGATTTGCAAGTGGAGGAGGTTGAAATGCTGCATTTGAGTCAACACTTGGAGGTCTTTGAACTGGATTTGGATTCCAGGGCTTCTGAATGCCATATCCACTAAGGCTGGGATCAACTCTTGCTCTTGTTGGTCTTACACGATAAGGATTCTAAAAAAACATTATTTATTAAATAAACATAAAGAAAATTAATCTCAGAGAGCAAACAAGACTTGAACTGTTTATTCTTGATACTTACACTCATACTAATATCAAAATAGCACCTTTACAAAGAAATGTCTGTACAAAATCTGTAAACAAAACAATGCAACATTGGAAAAAGTATAATTTAAAAATTGGAGGTAAAAATAAAGATATCTAATCTAGTTTACAATTAATAAATAAAGGCTCAAACAAAAGACACAATCAAGTGTACGGGCGGCGGAATAAAAAAGCTTTAGGAACCAACGAACAGCATTGAATGACTTGGCATGTTTCGCAACAAGTTTGTAAAATGCAGAGAGCGAACAGATGTTGACAGGGGGGAACTCCAAAACACAGGAATGTAGAGCAGTCAGCTATCCTGGCGTCCACGAGCAAAGCCCCAACGTTAATATCTCAATTTCTCATTATATAATATTTTCAACCCGGGTAAAAGGCATTTCTCGGATTCTGCAAACTCGCGTCACTGCTGGCTTTGGAAAAAGCGAGAGCCGAGGTCGGCCAAGAGCCGCGGCATACCGTGCCAGCTGTGAGCCTCTATCTATCGACGCTGTGGCGTTTAGACTCCGAGCCGTACTCGGCGCAACTCACCCGTCTGCATTCATAAGGACCGCGGGCTCATATCCGCAGGTGTATCCTCTCCTCGAGGGCTGCGGACTGCTGCTGCTGCACTGGCTGCGATCGGCCACACACTCGGCTCACACAGAGACACACGCGCGAGAGACAAAACGTTATTATCGTCGACGGAGGCGGCTGCGGCTGCGGCGGCGGCTACGTGGACGAGATGTGTGTATTGTGTTGGGTAGAGGAGTGAGAGAGAGAGAGAGAGAGAGTTGGTGCGCGCGCGGAAACTCTCGCACTGTGCACTAAGAGCAGCGAGGAAAATTACGCCGAGGGGATAGCGCGGACATTGCACGGGGGGAAAGGAATATATCGCTCGCGCGCGGTGCACGTCACACGAATTTTTCTCTCTCTCTTGCTCGCTCGCTCGCTCGCTCGCTCTCGGGCTAGCTCGCCACCTCGCCAGCCTCGAAGCTGTGCGTGTGTAGTGTACGACTCGTCGAATGAATGCCGTATACCTGCATTTGTGTGCCTCTCTCTCGTAAATAGCGGAGGATGTGTGTGTATGCGTTCGTTGGATAAGTAGGCTCGAAGCTGGTTTTGTGGGTGTGCATGCGTGGATGGGAATTTCTCAAGATTACCGTGAGGGGCCGGCACCGACGCAATGCAGGAAGAACTTGAACATGGCTCCGATTTCTACTCTCTGCTTATATATTCGCCCGTTTACGGATCTCTATACTAGCTATATAGCTGTTTATCTCGCGAGTCGGATTTTTGCGCGGGCCGGTGAAATTCGTCTTACCGCTTTTCGTGTTTTTTTAGCTTTTTTGTTGTTCGAGAACTGTTTAGCTTTTAATTATTGAACATTTATGATATGCGAGTTATTCGATGATTTTTCAGATTTAAAGAATTTCTCGACTCTGCAATATCGACGATTTTTAATCGACATTGCATACAATCTCAATTTACTGTCTGTAATGTAGTAATCAATTTTTTACAGATATTGATGCTTTTTTTACTATAAACATTTCAATAACCAATGAATTATTTAGTTTGATTGATATTAGACATCTGTCAATCCACGTATTTTACATTTTTGTTTTAAGTAGTAACAGTCTTTCTCTAGTGGGACTTGCATATTTACATTTTTTATATACGACTGAAAATCCCGATTAGAAAATTTCAAAACTAAACTAGTAACAATAAATCCCTTTGTCAAACAATGCTTTCGATTAATTAAATTAATTCGATTAGTTAAAAAAAAATAGTTTTATATCTTAATATATTTTATTGATTTTTTTTTCCTCCACAGATATCGTTTCCCCCCGATTTCCCTGCAATCAGCATTATTTGTCTCATAAATAACTATATTTACGAGGAAACATATATGTAACAATAGCTAATTATAACATTTAAAAATATCATAAATTCATATCTGTATAATTACACTATTGCAAATAGTCATTTAACGCAAAGCATACGAAAGGCCCAAAAACCTACTGACGTGGAGCCTCAATACTGGATTGTGCTGCTATGTGCTAGAGGGAGATAGCCTGCGGAATTTGTATGCGTTTCTACAGTAGTCACTTATGTGCGTCCTGCTCCGAACGAGCTCGAACGTCAGAATCAGCTCAAAAGTTGAATTCGGCCCAAATGTTGAAAGTGCAATCGCGGTAACGAATTAATTGTTGAAAATTTAAGACTTGTCATTAGCTAAAGTATCAAAATGATTTTGCTGACGATGATTGCGAGGATAAGCGACGGCTTGCCGCTGGCAGCTGCGATGCAGGAGGACGAGCAGGTTAGAAAAATTTCTTCTGGATCGTCATTATTGACACCAATATGATGGCTAATTTTTCAATGACTGGGGATATTGATTGATTTTTGAGAATGCACACGTCATTCGCTAATGGGATTTTAAATTTTGCTAAAATGATGTAAAATGTTGTACTGTTTCATTGCTTTATTGATGCTATTGAAAAATAGGCAGGGAAACCTGGATGTTCCAGTATTTTAGTTCATTCCAATTCAATAGCAAGAAAAATAAGTAAAGCTTACTTATTTAGAATATTTTACACTTTTAAATAAACTTTACATACTAATTAGAATGTGAATTTTATTGATGTTTTAAGAGATAAACATTTTAAATGAAATTTCTATAAAAAAGTTTCACAATTGAAAAGCTCTTTTAAGCAAATAATTCTTACTTTTTTTTTAAATCACACACCCATTGATTAAATTTTTATTATTTTAGACCGGCAGAAGTATTTTAGAATACCAAAATCAAGCCAAAATGTTATTTAGAAAGCTTGGCCCACAATCTCCTTCTCGGTGTTCCATAGAAACTGGACCATTTTTATTCCAGTGAGTTACATTATTAAAATAGAGTATTAAAAATAAGAATATGCATAGGAAATAAAATAATTTCTTTTATATTTGCAGTTACCTCATAGAAAATGATGTGTGTTACTTAGTTTTGTGTGAAAATAACTACAGTAAACGCACAGCATATAGTTATTTGGAAGATATAGCACAGGAGTTTCATTCTCAATATGGCAGAAAAGTTAATTCAGTAACTAGACCATATACATTCATTGAATTTGGTAATTTACATACAGATATAATTCTTTTATATAATACCTTTTATATAAAACAGTAGTTTATATTTTACATAACTATTAATTAATTTTTCAGATACCTACTTACAAAAAGCAAAAAAAATATTTTCTGATGGAAGATCTCGACGCAATATGAATGCTTTAAATACTCAACTTCAAGATGTCCAAAGGATTATGGTACAGAATATTGATGATGTCCTACAACGAGGGACAGTTCTTTCAGGTAATAATATCTTATAGAAATAGTTATTTGAATAGATTTTAATCAATATTCATTCATTTATAGAATTGGACACAAAAACACAGAATTTATCAATGTTGTCACAAAAGTATAGAAAAGATGCAGCAACTTTAAATAGCAAATCTATGTACATTAAGGCAGTAGCTGGATTAGTTGCATTTTCGGTATTTGTTTTATATTTCTTCATTCTTTAGTTAAAAAAAAGGAAAACTTGCCAAGATATTGTTATTTTGTGGAAGGGCTAGTTTTATAATCACTAGATTTTAAGATATAATTTATCAAATTTTTTTTGAATACACAATTTGTAAAAAATATCTTTATTTTGTGGATTGCTTTTTCTACCTGAGGACAATATTTTCAATCCATTGAATTATGTCTTACAATGGAGTTATGAAAATGAATTTCATAAATGCTACTATAGTAGCCTATTTTAAAATTAATTTAAGAAGAATGTATCTTGTGTCAATGCTTTTGGGAGAAAAATGTTTGCATTATCTTTGAGAGGGAAACCGATAGACTATGTATTATAATGAACTTATTGATGTTGAAATATTTATATAAAGTTCGATCTTGTAGCTATGAAAAATAATGTATTTACAATAAAAATTCTTATAAAATATAGTCAACACTTTGTTTTTATCAAAGATCCATTTTCACTAACTCATTATAATCTGGTATAAATAATTCTTGATTATTACTTTTACGTTTTTTTGATTGGTTGCTATCTTCATCTTCAGAATCTGAAATGTCTGCATTGAAAAAATAATTAAAAGAAGTATCTGTTTCTTCTTCTGAAAGTGGTTCACTTTTTATTTTGTCTCTTTTTATTTGATCTCTTCTATTCTCTGAATTTAATTTGTTATTTTTCCATGGCCTTTCAATTGTAGCTTTTTCTTCATCATCTATAAATATTTTTTTATGATTAAAATATTTAAAAAATTAAAACAAATAATGTTTTCTTACCACTATCTATGATTTCAAACATGTCAGAATGATCCTTTAATACAATATAAATTATTGGAAATTCTATTATTGTTTTATTTTTTAGGTTTTCTTGTAATGATTCTGTCAAATCTAATTCATAAAACCTTAAAAAAATTAAAATTAGAAAAATATATACTTCATGTTAAAAACTCATATTTTTTAATTTAAAATTTACCTAGAAGCTGATTTTTTTACTTTTTCTGCTTTCAATAAAGCTCTTAATCCAGTCAGCCCACATGCTCTGTAATACTTTAATTTATTTTGAAGCACCAATAATTTGTTTGATTCATCAGTTTTTGATCCTGACAAAGGATCAAAATTAAATATTTCTTCTAATAATACTGATAATCTCTTAGTTTCTAGTACCCTATAAATATGTTTTAATTTTATTGCATAAAGTAATCCAAAAACAAGAGTACAAAAAATTCTTCTTACCTTTCTATTACCCATTTTGTATTTTCTGCTTGTGGAAATATTAATTCTATTCTCCAAAATAGTTCATTACTTTTCCAATTAAAATAAGTAGAATTTTTCTTATGTCGACTAAAATTTTGAGGCATAAATTGCAATCTAACACCCTTTTTATATGCAACACTTTTTAGTTTAAGTAAATGCTTTAAATTAAAATAAATTAGTAAATTTAATATTGATATAAAATATATTGTTTTAAATATAAATGTAACTAATATTTACTGGAGGTAATGGTACTAGCGATGAACATTTCTTTTCTGGATTTTTTTGCAATCGTTCAACAGATCTTCCAATATCCTCTAATAGTCGATAGTCTGAAAATTCAAATTAAAAAGTTTAATAAATGCTCTTAAAATAAAACAAATGCGATTAACAGAGCATTTTATTTAAAAATATATAAATAAATTACCACTTAGTAAATCTAAATCTGTAAAAGAATCTAATGGTATAAACTTCAATTTATCGCGTATTCCATCACAATCTAATTCTTTCTTGTGAATGTTTGAACATTGGAGACCACATGTTCTAACCTCACATTTTGGGCAAGTATATTTGGCTTTGTTCGAAGCGCATACTTCGCATGTTTCTAATCTAAAAAAAGACATAAATTTTAATTTACGATTAACAGATAAAACCATAAGAATTTTTTCAAATCATCACTGTAATATATTGTAATTATAAAAATAATTTAAAATTTGATCAACACACTTGTTACTAGTAGTGGCCATCGTGGTTGTCAAACTGCATGCACCAACCAATGACATGCTCCCGATAGAAAATATAGTACATATATATGTATATATACACAAGTATATCCACATGTGATAGAACGACGGCTCCGATGCTCCAAAACACGGTCGTATACACCCGTGCTCCAAAAGAAAAAGCCGTATCAGACCCTGATATATTTTGAGTCGTTGTTAAATATTTGATACTATTACGGATCGATATATCATATATGCCTTATAAGTCTATATATGTAAAAGAATTTCACAACATAAATCTATAAAATTGTTTGTAACAAATATTTTTTATTAAAATTAATAAAAAAATTATAAAACTTTAAAAACTGAAATAATTTAAAAATGAAGTTATTAAGAATAGGTGTTAACAATAATCTCAAAATATATTAAAGAATAACTCATCACATCCTATTTTATTTAATATTATAGTATTTACATAAATTTATTTTACAATTTTTTTTTTTTAAATAAACATACTTAACATAATACTGGTATTAAAATTCTGATAATTTTGCTTTGAACTTTCGTTGATTTTGTTCTGCTGCTATTCTTTTTTCTGAAGTTCGAAGTTTTGCTATTTGCTTTTGTGCTTCATTATACTTACAAACAATATTGTTATAATGAACACTTCCTTTACTAAATTGTGCCATATGGTTTTGAAGTTTTGTTGATTCCTTTTCTAGCCTTGAAATATTTTCTCCAATTTGATAACTTGCTACAGTTAAATTTTTATTTGATTCTTTCTTCAATTCTTTATGCGTTTTAGAACTGCTTGGCTTTGGTTCTGCAGTTAAAAAAGTAAAAAATCAATAAATATTTATCTAATTTTACTAATTTTATTAAAATTAAAGAATATAATAATTTAATTATGTTACCTTTATCTCCTAATGTAGTATTCATAAAATTAAATACATTATGTTTTTCTCTTTTTTTTTCTCTTAAATACTCTCTTTGTCTTTGTTGTTCTAATTTTCTTTTTTGTTTTTGCATTTTTCGCTCAACACTAAATAAATCCTTATCCCCTCCAGCATTTTCTCTTAAGGTCATGCAGTGATCTAAACAAATTATTAATAAAAATTATATAATAAACAATTCAAATAGAACAATTCAAACAATAAAATTTATTCTTATCTACCTAATGATTTTCCAGCAGGTAAAACAGTGGCTTCAACAGGATTTACTCTACCGTCAGATCTCTTACCTAAACCTGTACCAGTAACATATCCCATTTGAGCCATTAATTTGCTACCTATACCACGTGTATGATCTTCCCAACTACCAAGACGCTGATTAGAATCAACTGATAAAAGTGCTTTATGTACTATTTCTTCGTTGTGACATGGTTTCATGTCTTGTTCATAGTCACTATCATCAGATGTATCTGACATTTCCAAACCAGCATCATCTAAAATAAAAATTGTAAAATATCTGTAAAATGCATACTAGAACATAATATTTATAATAAAATATTATAAATTTTAAAAGAGTTATTTAAAATTTAATTATAGATTACCAAGAGGAAGCAAATCATCTATTCCAACTTCCGTAATATTACCACTAGCTTCAAATTTAATTTGGTATTCATCATTTTTATCGTCAGGAGTCCTTAAAACTACACTTCTGTGCCATAGTTTATTTTTTTGTTTTGCTAAAACTCTACTTCCCATTTTTATGCTTGAAAAGTCTGGGTCTCTAAAAAATTTAAATAAATTAAATTTAGTTTCTCAATTAATTTTTTAAGAACACACATAAATATATAAAACAGAAATTTAGTACTTGTATTCTTGTATACTCGTAAATGGAACAACTTCCCCATGTGAAAAGTGACATTGGTCTTCAGAAAATTTACAAGATCCATCCAGGAAATAAGGACAAGGAAGCATTTCTTTATGTGTTGGGTTGATAAAAAGTACTCTTACCTAAAAAAAAAAAAGAAAAATCATGTTTTAAAAGTAAAAATTGATTTTAAATGTATCAACAACAATTACCATTATATCATTTAAACTGGAAAGTTGATCATCATTTTTGAAGACTGAACAAACCATGGCATTGTGGTATCCAGTACCACCCCAAGAACTGCCGTGTGGAGCCCGACATTTGGTGCCTTCAAGAGACTTTAATTCATCCTACAGTATAAAACTGTTTTAAGTTATGCTTTTATAAATTGTATCATACATCGTTATACTGACTTCAAGACTATTAGATGATTTAACAACAGATTCTGAGCTTTCATCACTTGGTGGTTCTTCCAATTTTGCCAACTCAGCCTTTATAAATAAAATATATTTGTTTTATTTCTCATAATTTAATATAGTTATTACTTAAATAAATTTGTTATACCTTGAATAAGTCATATTCATTAGCTAAATGATCTTTCGATTCATCTGTGTTTCTTGATTCACATTCTGGCGATCCTGTAGTATCGCCAAGGCTTTCTTTTGTAAGTTGTATCAGCTCTTTAAGGTCAGATTGCAAACTTAGTAAGCTATCTCTGTCAGAATCCCCGGCACTTGCTAGTGCTTGTTGTACTTGAAATAACTTTAAATAATAAAAATAATTAAAGTGACATATTTACAATATATTGATTATGTACAAAAGGTTAGTATGTGATTGATATAAGAAATATACCTGTTCTTCATATTGACTGACTGTCTCCTTTAAACCGTCCATATTTAAAATATTAAATGCTTAATTATATCATAAGCACATGAAAAAGTAAAAAATCGTTTACAAAATTAATTAGGCAAAATGGAATGCAGAGAAATACATATACACAAACACAGTAAAATATATAAAAATCTCTTTTTTTTATATATGTATGTATGTACAGTTCGGTTTCGGTAGTTTACTTTTTTTGCTCCCCCCTTTTACACGCCGTCTGGTGGCGCCTACTCGAGGTGTAGATACAATTTCAACTTATCTGCCAAAGATGATCATCTACAGATCATTCTATCTTAGATGACAACAGCCAGTCGGCAAGAACAGCGCGGCGAAATCGTCCATTTTCTTCGTCGGCTTCACCATGGTAAGACGTGTTTTCTAATCCAGCTCTATTTTCAACATCTTTCTTCAAATTTATTTACAACTTTCACTAATGTGGTCTACTATGACTCCTTTACGTTATTTGTAATATATTTTTAAATAATAATTAAAAAATATACGGTTATTTATTGTTCTAAAAGTACTGTGTCGCGTGTTCGAATCTATTCACATTTTAGAAATTTTTATTAACTATTAACAGTCTTTGATATAATAAACGTTTACGTTTTGCATTTGCATTAATTACACTGCAGTTTTTAAACAAAATATTTAAATACTATTATCCAATTATTTCAATAATGAATTTACGGTAACATAACCTACCAATACTTTGAACATATTTTTTCTTTGAATCTTTTGTAATTACTTTGTACACTTTTCCTACAATGATGATTTAGATTTACAATGTTTATGGTTTTTAACTGAATAAACCATGTAGATGATATTCTAGGGCGGTCTGAGCATTATTTATTCAAAAAAGCAAAGAAGCCACGTGTTTGCTCCGAAATTTCAATATGGCCTATTTTATTTGTTACAGTCGCACAGGAAGTTCAGTGCGCCGCGACACGGTTCTATGGGGTTCTACCCCAAGAAGAGGTCCCAGCGTCATCGTGGTAAGGTAAAGGCCTTCCCCAAGGATGACCCGACCAAGCCGGTTCACCTTACCGCGTTCATCGGTTACAAAGCCGGTATGACCCACGTTGTGCGCGAGGCTGATCGTCCTGGTTCAAGTGAGTACTGGCAAAATATTTTGTCTTTTTATCGTTTTATTAAGAGGTAAATTTTACTATTCATTTTTGTTTGAAAATCAGAAATTTTAATGTGAAAACGTGGTATGCCCACGTGCACGAGAATCGGTGACTAGTATATTAATTTTTTAAGCATTTTATTATTTAATTTATTAAAATTATATTTTTTACTTCTTAACTTAATTTAATCTACTTGAATAGTAAGATATACTTCTTTTCGATGCTTTTATCATTTCATTGGATGAGCGCAGAAATGTGTTCTCTAGTGAATTGATAGCGGTTCAGGAGCTGTTTGATCTTGTGCGGTATATTCCTAACTGCAGCATCGTAGAACAACTTTGCCCCCTACTTGTAGGAGTGTGCGGAGGTCCGGCATATTCCATAAACTCTCATGTAGCCCATTGGGCCTTGACAGAGGGATAAACCATGCTGTACACAGTCTTTCATTTAAAATTAACATTTGCTCATTTTATTTTCCAAAAACTAATGTTTTTGTAATATTTCTACAGAGGTCAACAAGAAGGAAATTGTTGAGGCTGTAACAATCCTTGAAGCACCCCCAATGATTATTGTTGGAGTAGTCGGTTACATTGAAACTCCTCATGGTCTTCGTGCTCTGACCACTGTCTGGGCCGAACATCTTTCTGAAGATTGCAGAAGACGATTCTACAAGAACTGGTAAGAATAATTCATAAAAGTATTTAATTTTTTTGTTTAATTACAATTAAATTAACGTAGTTGTAAAGATAAATGCAAGAATTTATTAAACTTGTCCCATTTGAACTCTCCGCTCTAAAGATGAGAGAATTTATATGGCGGAATTAGCCACTGAGATTTTCAATGCTCATGAAGGCTTGTCCGACGAGTGTGTCTGATCTCCGCTCAAATATGATGAGGTCAACACATTTCATTTAGGGGACTTGCCTGCATAGAAAGGATTTTTGCTTGTTCATAGGTACAAGAGCAAGAAGAAGGCTTTCACCAAAGCTTCCAAGAAATGGCAAGATGATTTGGGACGTTCTTCAATTGAAAAGGATTTCAAGAAAATCATTAAGTACTGCAAAGTTGTGCGCGTGATTGCCCATACTCAGGTACATATTTTTACATATTTTTATACTTAACAATAAATTAAAAAATTACATTTTTATTAAATATAATTTTTATCACAGATGAAGCTCTTGAGACAGCGTCAAAAGAAAGCCCACATCATGGAAATCCAAGTCAACGGTGGAACCATTGAAGAAAAAGTTAAATGGGCCAGAGAGCACCTTGAAAAGTCCATCCCCGTCTCAAATGTCTTTGCTGCTGATGAGATGATTGATGTTATTGGAGTCACAAAAGGAAAAGGATACAAAGGTGTGTTTCATTCAAAATAATATATTTAAAGAATCTTAAAAAAATTACATGATGAAAGAACATGATGTGCATTATCAGACTTTACTGGTGAAAACATCATGCTGCCTTCCTACTGAAAAAAAATTATAAATATAAAAAATTTTCCTTACCTTCTTTTGTAACGCCTAATAAAATTTATTTCTTTTTATAGGTGTTACTTCACGTTGGCATACCAAGAAATTACCGCGTAAGACACACAAGGGTCTCAGGAAGGTTGCTTGTATTGGTGCATGGCATCCTAGCAGAGTTTCCTTCACTGTTGCCCGAGCTGGTCAGAAGGGCTACCACCACCGTACTGAGATGAACAAGAAGATCTACAGGATTGGACAGGAGATTCACACTAAGGATGGAAAGGTAATTTTGATTTTCAATTAAAAAATTTGTATGCCTCGAAAAAATTAGACTTGTACCTTGTAACAAGTTTGAAAATTTCCCTTTATGAGGCTAGATTAATCTGCTGTGTCATAGTTCTCTATTGTGTCTTCTACACTTTAGAGATTCCCAATCAAGCTACATTTTTTCGTGGATAAATAAACTTATTCCTTTTCATCATTAAAACAAATTTTAAATCATAATTTTGTAATTTTAGATTGTGAAGAACAATGCATCAACAGAGTACGATTTGACTGAGAAGAGCATCACACCCATGGGTGGTTTCCCTCATTATGGTGAAGTAAACAATGACTTTGTGATGATTAAGGGTTGCTGCATGGGACCTAAGAAACGAGTCATCACTTTGAGAAAGGTATGTATTTTTCATTTATGTATTTTAGTCATTAAGGATTAAAATTACATTGTTATGATGAGTATTCCTAGAGCCAAAAGGATTATGAAAACTAAATGATTCTTAATGATAGGACTGATGTTTAAAAATTATAAAAAAATATTTTCTACTTTAAAAAGAATATATAAAATAATAAAAAATTATTAATTTTATTTCAGTCGCTTCTTGTACACACAAAACGTGCTGCTCTGGAAAAGATCAACCTCAAGTTCATCGATACGAGCTCCAAATTCGGTCATGGACGATTCCAGACCGCAGCCGACAAGGCTTCGTTCATGGGCCAGCTGAAGAAAGACCGCATTCGCGAAGAACTGGCTCAGGCTACAGCTGCCGCTGCCACGACAACCGGCGCTACTACCGCCGCTCAGTAATCTTCATACTATGTATGTTGATTGTTGATAAAAAAAACTTTTTAAAATGACAAATAGATTTATTTTTATTAAGGAAGTTCCACCATTCCAAGATTTCCTTTCTCTTTTTTAATATATTTTAATTTTACAGTCAAATTTTTATAGTTTCTTTTTTCAGTTTCATTTTTTATTTATTTCTTAAAGTTCATTATATAGTGATAAAATATAAAATTGACTAACAATTAAATTCAACTTAAAATAAAGTTCAAAAATCTTAAATATTTTTTTGAATTATTAAAAACTACAAGAAATTTTTAATAATGAATATTATCTTGAATTAATAAATAAATCAAGTAAATTGAAGTTGGCATAAACATCAGGAAGAAGAGGAATAATTAACTCTTGCAAAGGTTTGTATTTTACCACATTATCTTTAAATAATTACATTGTTGTTTTATTGTGATGATTCATAGTATAGCCAAAAGGATTATGAAAAATGTGATTCTAAATTTTAATCTGAGATTTCACACAATAATAACAGTGTAAAATTTATGTAGTCTTTCATTAAATAATCAATTATTTTATTTTACAGTTGCTACTTAATGGAAAAGAGCAGTCACATGTTCGGTGTCCACACTGACGATGATAAATCTTGGGTACATAGTTATTCAACAAGAGTCTGATCAGCAAGGAGAAAAAAACTGATGTAATATATTTAAAAATGAATGAAAAAAATAAATTTTATTTGTATACTTAAAATATTCGTTTTGTAGTATCAATTACCTTCACTCTATATATTTATATTTACGCTACTTGTTTATAATATAATTTAATTATTTCCACCTTCCTAAAAGGTTTTAAAAAAATATCTTATACAAAATTAAATTAATAAAAGATAAAAACTAAATTATTATTTTAACTAAAGTTATGAAATAAAAAGATACTTGAAACATTCTTTACTTTTTACTGAAGGCTCGAATTTGGCACATTTGAATACAAAGTCAGCTTACTCAAGAACAACTGCTAGCACTCATAGTATACATTTATGCAAACAACCTAGACGACGTTCAACGAAACTTTTGCGGAGAATGGCTGTAGGCGCTAATGGATAAGGACGCCCGAGACTGCACGTAAAACACAAAGCCAGTGAGAGTAGCACGCGCGAATCAAGCAGGGAAAAGCACGACTTTATGCAAATTCAGCAAGCGGCTGGCGTCGCGCTTGTAGTGACAATGGCCAGAGGGGTGAGGCGACGCGAGACACTCGAAATTGAAATGTACAAGTTAAAACGAGTCGTTGAATTGTTTGGTGCCCTTTAGCGATGGCGCAATTTGCAAGCAAACAGGCCATTAAGCTCGAGCAGCGGCGGCAGCGGCTTGTGCTTGCAGCAGTCAGCTCCTCTAATGCCTTGGACGTGCCGTCAGAGCGGGCTCTTTAACGAAAATCCTCCCCGCAGATAGACAAGTGCCTGGCTCGTGATGTTCCTGCGACAATTGCCTTTCTTTCTCATTCTCTCTTTCTCTCTCGCACTCTATTTGTATAATATTTAAGGTTTGCAAATGATAGAATTTGGAGGGATTTTGAACGCTAATTTTATTCTTCATTATAGGATAGACTTATTAGCAGCAACTTTGAAGTAGTTTAATGAATTTTTAATAGTTACTATATAGATGTGATTTTTTTTAAATTATAATAACTATTGAGATATCGAGATTTATGAAAAAAGAAGATGTATCTATAAAAATATTAAAATATTCAAATGAAAATAGTAACTCATGAGATTAACTTTGTTTTTTTTTAAATGTTCTAACGTAGTTCTTGATTAGTACAATGACAAGTCTGACTGAAGTTGACGGCCTTTATATCAGATAATAATAAATGGATCAATCCTATAGCTTTTTTGTGATTGGGTTTATATGCTGTCTTAAGAAAGCTGAAAAGCTTTTTTTTTATATAAATCATAGACTTACCGGAAAATTGCTATTTAATAGAGATATCAATCTGGCACTAATTGAATGAGTCAATTTTTGGACAAATATTTTCTGAACTTTTAAAATAAGTCCATTGTAATCTAAATAAATTCAGTTTTAATTTTTTTTTTATTCATATTGAACTTTATTACTTCGACTGTATCAATATAAAACAGTTAATAACTCAAAATTACAAAAAATACACTTGGCAGCAAGAAAAAATAGTACCTAAATGCATTTGAAAGTCATGACCCTGGATCATTATAGTTTTACTAAAATAATTTGAAACTAGAAATTACAGAAAAAATTCCAAAAGTACTGTCAGTTGAATATCGTTATAATCAAGTATCAATAAATATCAAGTAGAACAGGTCCAAATACGGTGAGACGATTTTCCTAAACTTTGTTTCAAAGAAATTGCTGCAATGCATATCTTAATGTAGATATATTTAAATTTCTAAAGTACTTTTCTAAAAAAAATTTCATCAAACGTGCATCTGCAGCTGTAGCTTTTCGTATATATATTGATAAAAAAAGTTTTAAATTCCACGTTAAATATTACTATTCCACGCTCATTTAAAAAATCAAATCGATTGCATTTGTGCCCATCAATCCTTATATCAAGCGCAACTATTGCAAAATCTATTTCTGCAAAAAAGTGCAAACTTGAATCGAAAAACGCAATAATCCTCTGTGGATACATAGTCACCCTATCCGCTGGGAAAAGAAGCTGCTCGAGGCGTGTAATATCTCTCGCAACATAGCGCTGCAGAGAGAAGGGATAAAGAGGGAGAGAGCTAGAAAAGAGGCGGGCTGCGCTTGATGCGCGCCGTATTCAGAGCATCAAGCGCCGCGCTGCGATGTGAAAAGGCGTTCCGCTTTTCTGAATGTATTCCAATTAAAAAGCCGGAGCTTCGTTACACTCCGGGCCTTTATCCAGCGCGCCAGCCTCCCCCGCAGCGCGCCTTCCCTTATATACTTCTTCTGGCTCTTTACTCTTATATCCTCCGCGCTATTTTTCTCTCTCCCCCGCTCTCCTATGTATATACATATACTTGCGTACGCATAGGACGTAAGTATGCGCAGGCAGGCTTTCTCCAGCAATTACTCCTGCCATAGCAGCGCTTTTTTCTGAGGAATTAAAAATGCGATTCCTCTTGCTGCGACTATACACGCGCAGCGTCTTCCTTCATTTACGCGGACTCGCTGCCTTTGTGCGCGCTCGCGTCGAGCCGTAAGGAGCCAGAGGGGTGAAAAACGGACATATTTTTCCTTGCAGTTTGCGCGAAAATAACGATGCCATGGGAAAGCTCTTCTTTTTCTCTCTCTTGTTCGCGCGTCTGTATAAAAGAGCGCGGCTCTATAGGAAGATCATCGGCCTGAGAGTCTATGTATATATGCATATACATATAGGGTGAGGCGCGTGCCCAAGTGCCAAACATCGCGGGCTGTACGCACGTATGAGCATAGGGAGTAGAGGCGCGGAAGCGAGAATCATATTGTGTACAATGCGGCCCGCACGTGCGGGATGGAGTCGAGTGCGGCGCGCTCCTCGATCGGCCGATGCGATGTGACTTCGACGCGCGGGAAACACCCCGCTGAGATGCTTTTCTTTTCGGTTGAGAGAGGGAGAGGTTTTTTGGGGAGTTGCTCGAGCGTTTTGGAGCGACGGGTTTTGCGCTCGCTGTTTTTTCAGGTGAAATACGTTGCTTTTTGGTTTGTCGGTTTTTCTGGTCGGGAAAATGCAAAGGAACATTTATGTGAGCGAAATGTTGCAGAGGGAATGTAAATGCAAAGTTAGTTTTCGTATGTATACAACTCAGTCCTGTTTTGAAAAGCTAGAATTTAGTTTGAGTGCTCCTTTACGGCAGTACGCTAATTTTTTCCAGAGTTTTTATTTAACAAACTATATTATCACGTTAACAACTTTAACGTTTACTCAAAAATGAAAATAAACAATTTGCTAAATTGAGCAATAAATACAAACAATTGATCTCATATGATTAGTTCTTGAGCTGTAATAATTAAGGAAACGAAATAATCAAAATCACATTGCCCGTTCATTCACAGCAAGCCAACACGCGCATTTTATAAAAATCATTGTGTAGATTTCGGTTAATTGAGCCTGAAGAGACTAGAAATTATGTACTCAACTGCAGGCACGTGCCCATTGTAACGTGGACCTATAGTACGTATCGCTCGCAAGTGAAGATCAGTCAAGTATGTACACCCCAGTATCGAGTGCGCATACGAATATAAGTGTGTATAGGATTCGAGAGGTTACGGTCAATTTAATTGAAAACTACTCGGTATGTTTCTCTTATCTTTTGTGGACTTTTGGTATTAATTTATTTGTTTTTTTTCTATACAGGGGGCAAAGTTTCTCACACGATGCTCTCCGTGAAGTTGTACAAGTTTTGCCGAGTTCAAGGCCGCGCTTATTTAATTAGAATCGTTAAAATTAATAAACATTACTGACTAGGAAGAATCAATGTCTAGGTTTATACGTCTATTTATATGCGTAACGCTTACGATTAATTCGACATTGCACATTTTTTTTTACGTTATAAATACATTTTACGGAAACTTGGCTACGAGATACAGTTTGGTATCGCCGACTAATTCAGTTTTAAGTACAAATACGTATTTTTCTGGTGTTTTCCGGATGTTTATACAATACGAATCCTTTAAAAGGCTGTATTTTCATTCTTTGGATTAAAAAACAGTACTCTAATTTTTGTTTAAGTAAAAGTTTAACTGTTAAGACTATTTCATACGAACATCTTTTTTAAATAAAGAAAAATATATTTAAGTACATTCTATGAAAAAATGCTCTTTTGAAGAAATCGTACAATATTTTTAATATATTATTGTAATTTTCTATTCTTCTTACCGCGCTTGTTACTTAATTACATATTTACACCGATTGCTCGTTTAGTACAATACGTAAATTTTAATAAATGACGCCTAATTGCGTTGAGATCAATAACAATAATACTGCCGTTGTTTATTTGCTGGAAACAGTTGCAATAAATACTATTTATTTTTCTTCCAATGCATTATACGAAAAGGTATCCTATGTAATACCTAGAAGATCATTTTAAACTTTATAAGTGAAATAATTCGTACTTATCACATGCATGGCAGAAAATTTATAACAGTACCTATTTTACATTGAAAAATTGTCTAATAATATTTAAAATATTTACGCGAAATTCTTACCGTGAAATACAATAAAATCACGATTGAAAGAGACTAAAGTTTTTTCATATTAAGCATTTTTTTTCTCCGACTTTACTAGTATAAAAACATATGTCTATGCTCTACATAAAATGTATCAAATTAAACGAACTTTTGCATCAAATAAAAAGTATTCAATTAAATTTTACTCCAAAAATTAAAATTTTTTTTAATCATCCAATGGTTTCTTTAATAGAGATCTTAAAATTGTATATATAGAATATGGTCAATTTTCTACCTGGGTATTCATAAAAATCAAATAAACTGCGATAAAAATTGCAAAATCTATATAGCTTACACGGTAAACGAAAACTTTTAAAACTTTCATAGTACGAATTAACTCTATAAATAATCGAATAATACTGCTCAACAAATGGGTAAATGTAGATTCGCCAGTAAAAGAACCGAAAATATAACATTAACCACATACTTATACACACACTTCCGCAATAACCAATCAAGGAAAAGCTCCTCTGTCCTGCTGGCGTTCCGCGGTCAGGTCCAGGTAGCGCTGCTGCTCGGGTTAGAGGGGACAGCCGTGCACGTAGGTGACGTTGCGAAAGAGCGCAGCTGCCGTCGACAGAAAGGCGGCAGTGGAGGCGGTCGTGGGTACCGGAGGCGGTGGAGCTGGCTGGCCGCCGGCCGACGGATGGCTGGAGGTCGGTGGGCTTTGAGCGTAGGCCGACGGGCAGTAGGCGTCGATGGCGCCGTGGTGCAGGCCGACGCCGCGGACCAGAAGCTCCTTCTCGACCGTCGCCTGGTGCCGGAGCTGCTCCAGCCGCAGCTGGTTCTGCCGCTTCCATTTGGTCCTGGGTTAGGGGGGAACGCATGAAGTTCAAATTATTGATAGGGTTTGCTTTGTTGTGATGCTTAGGGGTTTTTTTTTAGAGATGGGGTTACTAGTTTTACTTGGGAAACGGTGATTTTGGTGGTTGTTGCTTAATTTGAAGGGGATTTAATTTTGAAAATGAATCACAAAAAGTTATCAAAATTATTAATTAAATTCTAGACATTGAAGTAGACTAGACAAAATAAAGATTTGTAAGAAACAAGTAGCTCAATGAGTTTGGACGAGAAAAATAAAGGAAAAAAATTTTTCTGATAGATGATGGTATGGATAAGCAGAATGTTTTGATGGATCCCAAATCTATGTTAGCAATTAAATTAGTTAATCTATACTTTTCTCCTAAATTATTTTTTATGAAATAAACAATTTTTTTGATTTATTTTAGTTTATAAAAAAATCAAATAAAACTATGTTAATCAAAATTTGTATCTGAAGAAAACATTTTTTTCTCTTATTTAATAGTACAAATCTGTCTAAACTTTAATATTTTTAATGAAGGATGCATAAAAATTTCATTAACACATTATCTTATATAAGTGCCATTTGCCGTTGGATAGTACAAAATAACCAAATAAAATCTATATAAAATCACAATTATATTGGGTCGAACGTAATACTAGAGCACCACAAACTAGCAAATTTTCTAAAAATTAGGCAGTCATTTTTCAATTAAAAACCCACCTTCGATTTTGATACCACGTTTTAACTTGCGTCTCCGACAGCGAGAGCGCGTCAGCGACGTCGCTCCTGTCTGCGACGCTCAGGTACTTCTGACATCTAAACTTCCTCTCGAGGTAGGCGAGCTGGGCGTGCGTGAAGGCCGTTCGCCTTCTGCGTGGCTTTCTGCCCCCGGTGCTGGCGCTACCCGCGGGTAGGCAGGAT
The DNA here is from genome assembly GCA_900480035.1 of Eupelmus urozonus. Lineage (NCBI taxonomy): Eukaryota > Metazoa > Arthropoda > Insecta > Hymenoptera > Eupelmidae > Eupelmus > Eupelmus urozonus. The sequence continues at coordinate 9,452 of UELX01001308.1, read as the reverse complement.
TTACCGCCACCGGAGGTGGCTGAGCCGGGCGACGGACTGCTGCCCGGGTCGATCGTGTCCTCCGAGTCGGAGTGCAGGGCTGAGTCGTCCTCCGAGTCGTCTGTGTTTATAAATAATAAACTATTTTATCTTCGATCTTTTTTCGTGTTTTATGTACGATGATGCTTATATTATGCCTTATTTTGTTTTTTTTTTTTTTTTTTTTTTTTCTTAAGGAAAATATTTTCAGTAGGAAGTAGATTGGATAATATCTTTAATGATGATCTAGATGGCAAATTGATTGGCCTTGCCATTCAAAATTGAAAGCAAGAGAATAAATCAGGAGATAAAATTGTTTCTTTTGAAGAAGGCGGACTACAATTATCAAACTGATGCAAACATTAATTGATGAAATGGAATAGAAATTAGAATTTTTTTTTTTAAATTTATCAATGAAAATACAAGCGAGCCCAAGTATTCACTTTAATACTGAATATACAAAATTATTTAAAAGAAAAAAACTTATTTCGCGAATGCAAGTAAAATATAAATACACTTTTCAGGAAATGTTAAACGAACCATCAAACACAACAAACGCCACCTCATTAATTTGGCTCAACAGAATTTTCCTTAATCTCATCACACTCCAAAGCCCCAACTCAACACCGTACTAACATACCCTAATACGACCATCACCAGCAGCCAAAAGAGTTACAATATACAATATCCGAAAAGCCGCTTTTCCCCAAAGCAAATCAGCAGGCGAAAATTGGCTTTTCACGCGGCCGATCGTGCGCGCGACAATGGCCACGTAAACGCTCTCTCCGTTCGCAGTGGGTGGCTCTGCAAATCGAGCGGTTAACGAGCGCCAATCCGCGGCAATCCTCCCTCGGAGCCATCTGCGTCATTCCGCGGTAATAGGCGCGTATGTGGGGCCGCACGGGCACACAGCGGTAGGGCGCCGATCTGCCCTCGCGGGGGGCCCGCCTAACGAGCGTATCCTGCCTTTGCCACGTGACTCGAATTTCTTTTTCATTGTGTTTTTTTCCGAGATCGGTAGCCCGAGGAGTTGTGTGTGTATGTATTAGGAGCGCGTGCGTTATAGTCTTTGGGTGTTTTAATGGATTTATCGATTGGGTGTGCGAAAAATTTGCCTGCGGGATGCAGATGGATGGTTTGCGTGGGTTTGTGAAGAGAGCACTGACGCGCGGTTATGGGATTAAGTGGTTCTGGCTGAGCCGTGTGGGAAAGGCGGTGGACAGGTGCAGCTCTCGATTGCTGGATCTGATTAGATGTAGGTGAGAACGTGTGTCAACTATTCTTTTATTATTGTATATAACAGTTTCGAATAAGTTTTAATTTTTATTTTGCATTTCGTTAGGTATAAATTAATACTAAAATAATTTTGTTATGTATATGTACTGTAGATATAAAAATATTAATCTTTTAACAATTATCAACCATAAATAATCGCTTTAGAAAAATTATTATAAGAACGATCCAGTGTATTCATTAAAAACTATAGTTTATTATATTAATCCTATAGTAAAAATAAAAAAAAATAAAAGCTTATTGAGGAAAAAAACTATAATTTTGTAATTACTTTATAAAAAAGATGTTAAGTTTTTTTAGGTACCGACAATTGCAAAAACTTATTTATTTCGACAAATTTTTAAATAAAAAATCTTTTACTTTATTGCCATCGACAAACAAATTATAAAGTAAAATGATATAATGTTTATTTAAAGATAATTAAATAAAACAAATGGATTTTCCTGATCAAGACTTTAATTTAAAGATATTTATAATAAATTGTTTAAAAAATTATAGTGATCAAACATACCTTGAACGCGGTGGTCCAAAACATCACCAAGCAGGTCTCGGATGAGAAAGGACTTGTGCTCCTGCATCATCTCAGCTCGCCCGATCAGCCGTCGCCAGCCGCAATATTGAAACCAATCCAGCGCTCCTGCACTAATATTCTTCCAGAGGTCAATCCCAATAAATCACACCAGCTCTCAATCAAAACCCCTTCAAGTCCCTTCAACACCACTCAACCACAGCCGCAACTATCCAATCTCCACCCAAAATCAATTCCCAAACCAAAAAAACACCCACCTACGGAAATTGAATCTCGCAAGAAGCGCACATCATAAGACACATCGCGCGACGAGCGTCGTCGCCGTTCTGCCAGAAAAGCAGCGGCGCTCTTCTGGATAAAATCTCCCTCTCTCCTCCAGCACAGCCTCCGAAGGATCTAGATCGGCGAGCGCTTTCTCTCTCGCCCATCTCGAATTAATCCGCCCGTTTATTTCGAAGCAGCTCGCGCGCGCCTATACCCACACGCGTACCTAGCTCGCGCGCAGCCATTTTGGGGGTGGGAGCCGCGCGGCCATTGGTCCGCCGCTGCGAGCTCCACCCCTCTGCGCGATGATTCGCGCGCCCTTCTTCTCTCTTTCGCAAAACGCCGGAGAGCGGACGAAGCTGCGATAATGGACGAGCTGCGAGTCATCGCGATGGGCCCCCCGATTATCCCTCGATACATAACGAGTGGAGAACAAATTGAATGTGTAATGATCAGCTGGGAGGGTGGTAAGGAGGATCGAGTGCTTGCGGGCTCGTCTTTATTTCGCTGGCTTCTTTTTTATCCTGCCTTTTGTTGGGCTTTTCTCGGCTCCTTCGCGAGGATAAAGAGAGAGAGAGAGAGACGGATGCTGTAATTAGTTTTCGGTCTTTTTGCGAGCTCGACTCATTTAAGGCGTTTGCATGCTGCATTGCGGTAATTTTTAAGGAACGACTACGGGTTTTGTTAATGAGAGCAAAGTAGGACGCCGGGCTTTTGTGTCGGTGTATCTGCTGGCTCGCTTTGTCATTTAATCGTCACTACGTGGATAATTCGAGGCCGCGGAGTTTAGAATCCTGAGATGAGGCTTTCTTAGACGGGTCGAGTGTAATCGCACTAATTAATCTTGTGTTTATGAGTATTGAACGTGGGTTATGTAAACAATTATGCTTAAGCGTCGTAATTGTTGTAAAATCGTTCTAATAACTTTTCAGAATTTTTCAAAAATAATTTTACATTAAAAATTTATTCTCATTAAATTCTTTGCCAAGCTGAAAAATGTTTCAAGTAGTCTAGAACAAAGGTTTTCTTTCTGAAATAACAATGTAATGCGGTAGGTTACACCTTTGTTACATTGTAAAATTACATTTCCACTGATGAACAATAGAAGCTTTAAATAGAAGCGTTAAAACTTCATATTACGACGGTATTGTTCGTCAAAATGATTATCCGATAATACCAGCAAAGCTCAAGAGTCCTCGGCATTTGAAAATCCATTCACTCTATATCAATCGCGTTCGAAACTCTAGATTAAAAATTTGCACTGATAAAATCCATAATTAAAGAAAGCCGGCTCCCGTAATTAGTTTAATTAACGTAGTTTAAGCAACGCTCGGGCCTCTCCTTACAGCCACATCCATTCATCCCGCATCTTAACTTGCTCCACATATTTCGCTTTTAATTATCCCTTTACCTCGCGTTTATACACTCGAGAGCGAAAGAGCGCGGGCCCTAGCCCACATAATTCTACTCTCCTTATTCCCCGGGAGATTTTAAAATATAAAGTCTCGCGCGTTTACGCGATATGTGGCAAGGAAAGCGATCGCCGTATGCGATTCATTAACGCGACGCTGCGCTGTGGAGAGGCAGCCCCTCGGCTTGTCTGCGTAATTTAGCCGCGGGTGGGCTGCGAGTTGAGAGAAAAGGAGGAAGTTTGTACAAAGGATTTCGCGATGTAATTGGCACTTGATCGGATGTGTGAGTACGTCGAGCTAACTTTTTTTGTGTTTCGCGAGCGGGAACTCGATGGGTCGGGCTGCTTTTAATGTTTGAGTGAATTTTAAACTTTTCGAGGCTGGCTGAGGTTGGGAAAAGTTTTTATGGTCGCGAGGAAAAAGTATAATGGGTAAATGGATGCGGTAAAAGTAGCGGGGTAAGCTGGAAAATGGTTTGTGATGGTAATAAATTTAACGTAGTAATTTGTTCGAAAATAAATGTAAGATAGAATATAGAAAGAGAATAAATAATATTCAACTGAAATATGTATTTGCAATTTGTATTAATATATTTATTCAAATTTTCGAGGAGTTAATAATAAACATTATAATTTCAGTCTTGCACGTAGCAGCGCATAAATAGATGATATTTTTTTAATCATCTGTGAGTTATAACGCGAAACTTGTTATCCTCGTTTTAAATAAAGTCGCAGCGGTTAAACACAGTCGAATTCCCAAGTACCATCAACCTGGAAAGTAAATAAAGCTCTATGTAATGCCTGTACACGTACAAGTGCTGATCCGCTCTGGCTGGGGCGAATCAAGTGGCTACAAAGCACAAGGGTAAACACATGCATGATCCACCTTATGACTTTTTTTCCAGTTAACTTGCCCTGCTCTGTTATTACTCATTTTTATCATAAATTTCATTAAATAATAATTAATTCAATTATTTTTGCGATGCATGAAGCATCATTTCAATATATCTATTTAGAATCTTAAAAGTATGTAGTTAGTACATTTTTGTCGTAAGTTTATACTGTTTACTTTATTCATTTTACAAAAAATATCTAAAATTAAACATGCAAGTACTAACGAGCTCCTATCAAAGCTTAATTAAAACCTAAAAGTCTCCTAGAAACAAAAACACAACTTCCAAAAATAGCACCCCTCAACACGAATAAATCCTAGACCAAATAATACTTTCAAATCGCTCGCAAAGAATCCATAAATATTTATACACCCCCAGCGCACTCGACATCTCCCCGCCGCTGATTACCAATGAAAGGCGCATGCGTGCGAATAAAAAGCATCACTTAAACTCGACCGCTCGCATCAGCTCCCACACAGAATCATCATACCGCCCACGGAATTACTTAACCGCGCGCAATTTACCCGCGACGTCCCCTGAGCGCGGAAATTGTTCTCCCTTATCTCAGAAAGGCGAAGAAAAAATCGTGGTATCGCATAAAAAGCCCATCGCGGATATACGGCGCTTATGCGGCGCGGCGCGCGCCGGCGGCCACTTGTGTGTATACCCGCGATGGGCATTTTTTCCTCTCCGGAGTGACGCGCGGATGTAACGAGCGGCGCTGAAGGCCGCGCTGAATTCGTTAGGGTTTTTAACGTATGCAGGGGATTAATTCAAGGGGCGGCAAAGCGGCCAGGCGTCTTCGCGAATAAACGCGCAGCGGCGCAGCTAGCGGAGAACTGCGCAAAGTGGAATACATTTGAATGCTAACGAGGGTGAAGGAGAAGAAGCGGGCGGTACGTTGCTGGATGGATGTGTTAGCGGGTGGGTGGAGTGCTGGGTTTTTCTTACGTTTCTGATGCGCTAATTTTTATATGCGGGTTTTGGTTTTTAAAAATTTTTGTTTAATCTCTTGTTTGGGTTTTAAGCGAGGTTTTAGGATTTCTGAGTTAACGTAGGTGGGAGAATAAAGGAACTTTTATGAACGTTCAACTGCATTTATGATGATGTTTTATAATAACTCGGAAAAATGATATAATCAAGTTCTGCATAAAATTGGATTAGATTTCATCAACTTTTAAACACCGTATTTTTAAATACAAACATATTTTACTTTTAATTATCTTCTTTTCCAATAACTTTCAAATAATTTGAATAATACTCACGTGGCATAAAAGCACAAATAATTGTTCCAATAATCCCTTTTTAAAGCATAATTCACAAAATAATTAAAGCAAGCGTACAATCCAGTCAAATTAATGCACCTGCACAAAGCAGGCATTTTTTCTCGTAATAACTCTCAATTTCACATTACACCCGAGCAAAAAAAATGAAGAACGAATCCAATTATTATTCGTAATACACAGAGCGCCAAGTTAATTCAGAATCCAACTCTCTCCTTGCAATCACGATCGATTTCACGAATTTCGGAGCAATTACCGCGCTCTCTCGGTGTCCTCCACATCGCGCCGCCTATACACACATAAAACGAGGGTCGAAAATCGAGAATCAATGAACAGAGTCTCCGCTGCGAAGTATATACATTCGTTGACACCCCCGAGCGCTATGCATTGTGCCAGCGAGACTAGAGAGCGAGATTAGATTACTCCAGTTTTCGGCTTCTGCTTTAGCCGAGGGGAAGGTAAATGTATATGTGTACAAGAAGCAGTCTGTGTAAAGGGATCGGGGCTTGTTAGGGGGGACAAATTGCCGATAACGATCGCACCAAAGCGCGCGCCGGGGGTAAATACTGGCCGAACGTAGGAGGCTGCTAATGTAAATGCGGGAAGGCCGTCTGCGTATACATATGGGTATTATGCCTATTTACAATTATTATTCTCGACATTGAGCGGTGGACGGACTTATCGTTTCTGTATTCAGTGATTATGGCTGGATGACAGACGACGCGTGGAATCAATCGGGTAGGGGCTGTCGTGCTGATTGAGCGTAAAAAATCTTCTATAGGAGATAGAGAGATTTGACGCGAGCTGTAATTCTACGAATGGATGGGAAAATGTATTAATAGTCGATGCTTAATCTTTGGAGAATTGGGAAACTGAAATGTACGTATGAACTGTACTAGAGTAACTTTTTTAATAAAAACAAACACTTTTACAATCACTGATGGCTTTTTAAGCATAAGAACACTAATTTCAAGTATATCATTATTATGTTAACAAATAAAAATTTACGCAAAATATTTCGACTTTATAAAAACAATCTCACCAAACACGAATTTCAACCCTCGATACAAGAGCTCCGATCATTTAAACATTATCCGCAAAGCATCATCAATTATTATTCCGAGAACATTAAAAATCAAAAAACTTCCATCCCCCCTCAAAAAGCACTCGAGAAAAAAGACACATACAAACCCAGCCCAGAAGGGCTCCAAAACATAACAAACGCATGCACGCAGCGCTGCGCCAGGGCGTACGTGACTACGTAACCCGGCTGCGCGTTCGGCACTTCAATTATACCGCGCGAAAGAAGTCGCGCCGGCGTGCAAGAATTCGCCTAGCGTAATCGCTCGGCATGGGGGCCGCAAAATCCGCGCGTATATACACACATATGCGCGGCGTCCTCTCGTGATGTTCTTTGTGAAAGAAAAAAAGGAGAGGAGCGTTTTCTTTTCAGAGAAGCGAGGAAGTTGCGCACGGTAATTGGGAGCCTGACCAGCGTCCGTGTTCGAGCACTCTTTTTCTCCCATAACCATCGAGTTTGACTCGAGTGGCTGGTGTCCCTCTGGCCCCCGCGCGAGTAAGTCTGCGGGAGGTGCAGGGAAGAGAGTAGGTTGACGAGTTGTGGATGGATTTTATTCTTGTGGTGTATTGATTTTTTTGGGTGGGTGTTGATTGCAAGTTTTTTGAGGTGATAATTTTGAGTAAAAGTTTTCAATAAGTTCTATAGTGTTTGTTGAATAAAGATCTGAGCTTTTCTTTAGTCGCAATTACATAAATTAAATTTTTATAGCTTCCGTTATGTAATTCACATCTTTGACTTCGTTAATCTAAAAAAAAGTAAAACCCCTCGCACTAAGCACATCGAATCTTTCACCGACGCTGAATGCAATGGCACCCGCGCTATCTTTTATCAGAACGCTCGATGCTTTTTTGTTCAAAACGCGGCCCGCAAAAAAAGGAAAAAAAATCCTCGTCGTATCGAACATCGGGCTTGCGTACTCAGACATGCATTAATTGGAAATCACTCATTTAAAATTATTCATCGGCTTTATGCGCCTCATAATCTGCATTGAGCGATGCCGCAAATCATCTCGGCGAATAGCGCGCAGCTTTCAATAACCGCGCTCGCAGATACAAATTGATAAATACGGATAAAAGACGAGCGCGCGGAGAGGCGCCGAGGGGAGCAGCGCACGGTAGAGCGATTTAGAACAGTGGTAATGGCATAGAACCGATCCGCGTACGGGCGAGATAGAAAGAGAGAAGGAGAAAGAGAGAGAGAGAGAAAAAAGGTTGAGAGAGAGAGGGAAGCGAGGAGAAAAAGCTGGGAGATATAGCTGGGCGGAGAGGAAATCGCTAACAATATCGCGGAAACGCGGAATCCATTGAGGAGCGACCGGGCGTGTGAATATAACTGCTCTCCGCTCTCGCGCAAGAGAGAGTAGAATCCCGCAGCTCCCTCAGCACGATTCGCCAAATAAAAAGCGAGCTGGAACGAGAGCGCAACGAGCACGACTGCAAAAAGAAATATATCGAGAGAGAGAGACGGCGCTTTTCTTTTCTCCAAGCGGAGGCGCGCATCTCTTTTTTTTTCATATCCAAGCTTTCATCGAATCGCGCGCTGTACACACCGCCATCTTTTTCGCTTTATTGATACGTGAATGCGCCCAGTTTCTCTTTGCATCGGCAAGCTCAATGCAAGCTCGGCGCGCGCTTTTCTCTCTTTTGCGCTCTCTCTCTCTCACTCTGTAGCTGCAGTCGACATCGAAAGACTCAAGAGAGAGGCATATCAAAAGGGAAAAACTGCGCCTCGCTTACACCGTATTTTCAGCCGGGAAAATTTTGTTTTCTCTCCTGCAGTCCGGGAAAATTCGTACTGAGCGCGCAACCAAATATGCAAATTCTCAAGCGTTGCCCGTTGCTCGTCATTCACAGATATAGAACATAATAAAAGTATATGAATTTTATTTTATTACTTTATTTTATTCTGTTTTCGAAATATTCAAATGAAACTTTTTCGAGAGCCCGCAATTTTTCAGTACTTAAAAATATACTTTTTTTTGGAAAGCTTTTTTATGAATAAAATACGAGCGAGCCTACTCGTCTGTAAAAAAAAACATTGAAAACTATTATATCGAAGTAAAAATACCTATTGAAAACAAAATCTGAGCATAATAGGCGCTATTTGATGAAAAGCGAGCATCTCTATTTTCGTTTTATAAAAAGGCTCGGCCATCTCGTGCAATTTTCGTGTATATAGGAGCTTGGAGCGCAGATTATAGAGATTGCTCTGCTGTCCTGTTTTTATATTTTAACAGCGGTGTAATCAAGCCATGATTGCCACCACAAAGCCAGCTTGATTGGCTCACTTATGTTGGCTTAAAGCTTCGGTGAAAACGAGAGCGTTCCACTTGATGTGATCCTCGATCGATGATGAAATATCGAATTCAGCGGACTTCCACGCCAGTTTTGCCGCGAATAAACAGAATCATTTCGTGCAATTTATATTTCATTCAGAGCCAATAAACTTTTCTTTATATTCGTCGAGTAATAAAACATAGCAGAAATTGCTAACCATTTTCTATTCCAACTTTTTGTTATTATTGTAATAGTCGCAAAATAAAAGGTATGAAAAACATAATATAATTTTATTTTAATTAGTGTTCTTCAAAACACTTGTTAGTACACTGAGAAACCGAAGATAGTAAAAATTACGAGGTAGCTGGTAAAAATTACCAACCTACTCAGTAAAGCGATCACAG
>UELX01001307.1:0-46639 GCA_900480035.1 Eupelmus urozonus | reverse complement strand
AATATTCATATTTAATCTTAATTATATTATTTAGTTATTTTTACTAAAATATATTGTACTATTTGAATACAACTTAAGTTTTTAGTAGGAACTTATTATAAAATATGGCAATATATATTATAATATAAATACTATTTGACATAGTAATTTTTCATATAAAAAATAGTTTTCAATACCATAAATTATTGTTCTGGGTACGGTATTTTTTTAACTATGGCATATAGTATTAACTACGCAAGGCATTTTTTCGGTGTAGTCTATTAGAAGAAGTTGATGTATAAAAAAAAAAAAAAAATAGAAAAATGTTTCTATGTTTATTTTTATTATAGAATTTTGACTTTTCTACTTATTTTTTTTAAATATACACGGTTAGGAATATTAACAGACAAAATTCGTTAAAAAACGAATTCTAGACGAAATGTCTGTTATTTTCAACAAATAATATATAATTAACAAACAAATTAATTATGACTTTTGTGATTAATAGATAAAATGTATGTTAAATCGACACATTGTTCACTGTTAAAGACAAAAAATGTTAACAGATTATGCACATATTTTTAAACATGTACTATCATTTTCTTAGATTTTCATACATTTACCTGCAATTAATTTCAAAACATAGTCAATAAAGGAGTGGCTTGTTTAAATATCACATCTGGATAAAACCCAAACAAGGAAATAAATTCAGTACTTTCGCTTAAATTTATGCATGTCTTATACATTTATAAGTATTTTCCTTTTTCCAATAAGCTTAATTTTATAAATTCAAATGGAAAATGTCATAAAAATGATTATACTTTAGTTTCAAAAGAAAATTTTTGAAAGTATTTGCACAATATGTTTTACCCCGTGCCATTAGTACCCGAATTCGATGTGAATAAACTTTATTTTTATAGAAACTAAAATTTTGGTTATAAGTTTTTATATCCAATTTAGATGAGTCTCGGGGTTGGATGCCTATATATTATAGCCATTATAACAGCCATTACTTTTAAAAAATATATATTCGTTATTACTTGTAAATTCTTATAATTATAGTGCTTATTATGTAAAAGTACTTATATAATAAATTTCTTGTTTATACAGAAAATCATTTGAAAGAATAATTTTTTTTTTTAATTAAGTATAAAACAAGTCCAATTATAATTACAAATGATTATAATATTTACATGCTACCACTTACATAATTGTTTTCATAATAAGATTGATAATCGTTAACTTAAAACAAAATAATTATCGTAAAAAACCGATATAAAAAGATCTTATCTCTAATGAGATGATTAATAAGAAAACGATGAAATTCTTGATCTCTAATTGTATAAATGCATTGGATATAATCCTTCATATTTTCCTTTTAAAACAATCCTATTTATTATAGTCACGTTGTTATGAATAATATCTATAAACAAATTAAGCATTTTCTCGAAAAAAATTTAGTGAATAAAAATTTTAACATCACTAATAAAAAGATTCGTTAAAATGTATCTCATATCAGCAGCAATACTTTATTTAAAAATTTTTACAAAGACTTTTATTGAATTTCATAAAAATATTCTTTTCTAGGTTTCCGAATATCGCAAAAATGGGTATTTGCCATGATGAGCTTTTTTGCTATATTTGTTCTTTTTGCAATGCGCATGTGCTTGTCACTCACTATTCCGAAAATGGTGAAACCAATTGCACATTCAAAAGCATTTATAGATGATAGTTGTCCTGATCCAAATAATATTACTTTGAAACATCATTCTTCGGGAAATGTATCATTTTCTGCCAATACAGATAGCTACTACGATTGGAGCGAGTATACGCAGGTGAATATCATTTACTTTCGTTAGACATTAAGAATTATTTATTATCATCAGCTCAATTGCATTTCATAAATCATAAACAGATAAAGCAATTCTCATAAATCAATTGAAATTTTATCATAGTATATTGCTATTATAACAAAGCTTACAATTTTGCAAATTTGAATAAATGAAAATAGATAATAAATATTTTTAAATAGATATATTTTTGTTCACATAAACTGAGTTTTGAAATATGAAATATTTATGGCATCAATATAAGCAATTAATGAATACTGACAAAGAATTATTGCGTATATTTCAATTTTTGAACATTTCAATGCTTCTTTTGATTTTAAAATTTTTTTAGATGTTACTGATATTTTAAATAATAAAATTTTTTTCTTTTTCCTATAATTTTTAAATTTTATAATACACCTTAAATTATCTTTAAACTGACTCAATCCTCTTATGTCCAGGGTATAATCTTAGGCTCATTTTACTGGGGTTTCGTGCTGAGCCACCTCCCAGGCGGCATTTTGGCCGAGCGCTTTGGCGGCAAGCACACTCTTGGTCTAGGTGTCTTCCTCACTGCCTTCTGCACCATTCTAACTCCCCTGTCCATCTTCTGGGGCGGCTCTACTGCCCTTATCTGTCTGCGAATCCTCATGGGAGCGGCAGAGGGCACGACTCAACCGGCCATGTCGGTAATGTTGGCTCAGTGGATACCAGCTGAGGAGCGTTCAAAAATTTCATCATTTGTCTTCATGGGTGCAACCTTCGGCATCCTCTTTATCTCCCTGGGGCTGGGTCCCATAATCAGGCTGATGGAATGGCCGGGAGTGTACTATCTATTTGGTGGACTCGGGGTTGTCTGGTACCTGATATGGCTTGGGCTTTGTTACAACAATCCGCGTGAGCATCCTTTTATATCTGAGGAGGAAGCCAAGTTTCTGAACGAGCGGCTGAGCCAGCACACACACGATGATGCGCCACCAGTACCCTGGAAGCACCTGCTCACTTCGGCGCCATTTTGGGCTTTGGTCGTGGTTAGCATAGGTCGAGACTGGGGTGGTTACACCATGATGTCCGATATGCCAAAGTACACAATGAGCGTGCTCAAATTCAGCGATGAAGAAACCGGATTGTTATTTTTGGTGGCTAATACGTCTATGTTCATATCGTGCATGATCTTCTCCTGGATGTCAGACTGGCTGATCGAGAAGAACTACATGTCCAGGACCAACGTGAGAAAACTGATGGGTACTATCGGGATGACCGTGCACGGATTCCTAAGCGTTTTAGCGGCATATATGGGTTGTGACAAAGTAATGTATTTCATTGTTTCGTTCATCTCGACTTTCACGGCGGGCGCTGGCATGCCAGGAATCAAGGCCAACGTGCTGGATCTCAGTCCAAATTACGCTGGTACCGTGATGGCGATCAGTCATGGACTTGCAGGTAAATTATAGCTTTAAAGTTACACTGAAAGGTTTTTCTTTTTAAAAGCATTAAGCCATCTTTGCTAATGTTGATTATTGATTGCAGGGCTGTGTGGAATTGCTGGACCCTATGTTGTCGGAGTTCTGGTACCAAATCAAACCTTGACCGAATGGAGAGTGATATTCTGGATCATTTGTGCTGTGTCAGTTGGAACGAATCTTGTATTCCTTATTTTCGCGAGTGGTGATGTTCAAGAATGGAATGATCCTAACTTCGAGAGGAAGAAGAAAAAGAACAAAGTGGAGGAACAACAACAGGCTGAAAAATTGTTAACGCTAGAAAAAGTGCAAATAGTTTGTACTGAAGGTATCGATGCTGTTAATTAAAGCTAAGTGATTCACTCGAAATGATAAAATCTCAACGTTTAAACAATTTGTAAATAGCGATGACATACAGCTTTTGATTTGTACACACTGTTATAAATCAGAAACGCTGCCATCATTTGTAAATAGAACTAAGGATGCTGTATTTTTTACCTTCAAATTAGTGTCATAAATTTATTTGTAATTCAAAGGTACATATACTTATTGCGATTTACTATTCTATTCTTAAACGTACTTTATGTAAATACTTAACAACGAATGGAAGACAAGATGATTGTACATATATTCGTATTCGCTAGTTATAGTTATGACTGGATACAGAATATTATTATAATATACGTAGCATTTTTACATTTTGATCAAGACTGTTATACTGTCTTAAAAAAAAATTAATCTTAAATATTAAATATATATTTAATTAATAAAAAAGAGACGTTATATTATAAATAAATTTATGTACAAATAAATTAAGAAAAAAACTTTTTGGAAATTTCCAAAACTGTGCTAAAATAATAAAAACAACGACATAACACTCTAATTCTCAAAGATTATTGTTTTAACCTATTATTACTTTTTACAAGTAGCTCCAAAATTTTCCACCATCACTCTGTTTTTCTTGCATTGATTGCGCCAGAGACCGAGGAAAAGCATTTGTCAGAGCCAGTGATGCGATTTACAAGATAACGAGACGGCCGAGATATCGCGCGTAATTCGGTGCTTGACATTACAAGGAAGACTTGATTTTATCAGTAATGAGCAAATCTGCTGCACTTGAGTAGTTTAAAATACTCGGCTTGTTTTCGCTTTTTAACTTGTTGACGAATAGTACTCCCTGGGAATATAAGAATCCGGCTTTGAACTGTTGGGTCCTATGCCCAAAAGCTCTCCCATAAAAGCGATGTAGGTAATAGCCAAACGGAGGGTTTCGATTCTTGAAAGGCGTTTCTCGTAAGCGAAAGTTGGTACCTGTGCAAACGACATTTTTATTTGAAAATGGGCGTGTTTAATTGTTAAGATATAATAGAAAAATTGAGGTGAAGAAATGTATGTTAACTTCATAAAATAAATTGTTAATGCTTACATAGAATAATTTTGTTGGGATAAGATAAAGCTGATCAATATTGAAAATGATTATCGAACGGAAAAATTAATATTATTCTTAGAATATAACACTGTATACTTTTGTACTGAATTCCTGCTGAGATGAAATATGGTCTTATTGTATAATTTTTAATTATATTGATTTTTTATTTACACTTTACTATTCTAGCACGTTAATATATGCAAAAATCAATCTGTACTAATAGTTTATAGAAGTTACTTAAGCTTTTAACCTTTTGGCAATCTAAACAAAGTTATATAATAAATGTATTCAAGACATAATTTCTTGCTTCAGTGGTTGAGGAAAATTATAAAAATTTACATTCAAATCTGGAAAAATTCCCAACCTAATTTTTCGTAATATGAACGTAAAACTGCAATATATACATGAGTAGGGAAATTGACGCACGAGTATTAGCTAATCAAAAATAACTATAGCATTTTAAAACGCGAGCGTGTAAAGTTCATTTAAGCACGCTTATTATATATATATATTTTATTAACACTAACATTTTCGTAACTAATAAAAATTATCTTCAATGTTTGATTTTAAACATACCTTTCTTCTAAGTTTATCGAACGCTTCGTTTAAATTAAACATTCTGCGTCTTTCGCGAATATTGGCGGCCCTCCTTTGTGATACCGTCGCTACTCTGCGCCTAGGCTTCTTCGTCGTTGATGAAGGAACATTTGATGATCGTCCATTTTGCGTGTAACGACTAAAATTAAAGAGTCGATATGCGGGATTTAAGAGAATAAATAATGTCTAAAAAAAAATAATGAATATCAATGACTAAAAAAATTACATCTTAATAAAGTAATTTCATTATGCTTATAAATCACCAGGCGATGAGAAAATGTACATGTAATCAGCACGGTAACAGGTTAATATAAGTAAAAATTTACAACTTCTTTCTTTATGGAAGAAATATATTATCATTCTTTAATTAGACACCGTGATTCAGTAAAAAAAACTTAAGCTGTTATTTACCAATTACTTTTTAATTAATTATTCTAACACATCACTGCATAAAAATACAATAAATTATTATATTAATATTTAAAATTAGTATTTACTAGTTTTTGAAAAATTACGAGTAATGTAATTGGAGAAAATCTTTTGTTTTATTTAATAATTCTGAGTAAACGAATCATGATTAAGCTCTAGCCCACCGGGGTTTCGGGGACTTTATTTCCCTTAGAATCGCATAAAAATCTGATTGTATTTTATGGGTTGGACCCCAACAAAGTTCCTATCCAAGGTAGCGTCTTATATAAGACTTTCCGGCACTCTAAAGTTTACCCAAAGCTATAATAATACATTGCCAGTCATCATGTAAGCATCTTCAAATGAAATTAAAATCCTCGATTTTGAAATAACTTCTGACATTCTTATTTATGAATTATGTTTTTACCGTTCTGATGTTTTTCAGTTATGTTTATCCCTTATTTATTGTTCTAATTTATTTGCGTATAAGATAAGTATGAAAGAAATTGGAATAGGTTGAAATACAAACACAGCATTAAGATTAGTCATATATTTTTGACTGTACTTTTAAATTGCACAGTTCTATACAAAATTCAGTTAGATCATTTCATTGCAAAGAATTTTCCGAGGAAAATGGCAGTGACTATCATAGAAAATGAGCCTCCAAGAAAAAAGAAATTAACGTTATTTACAAGTATTTTTACTATTACATTATTATAAAAATTTAGTCAGAATTCATTTACAAATCCTACAATTTCATAAAAATAAAAAAATGCAATTTGAACTTACCTTTGATGTAACAAGGCACACGGCTGTCGATAAAGTCCATGTTCGTTAACTGGTGGATGAGAAGGAGGCGGCGCCGACGGATACAAAACTGAGCTGTCCCACATCGGGTAGCTGCCGATCTCGTTTCCAACGTAATGCGACATCTCCGTTGTCGTCGTTATCACCTAAATTATTGAATACACAATATTTTAGCTACTACATCTAATTTGCAATCATTTGCATAAACTGTAGAAAACTGAAATCTCTTCTTAATTGTTTCAGATGAAAGATTGATTTTTTTGATGATTATTTGATACTAATGAAGAAACGTTTTTCGAAATAACTGAATATTTAGTTAAAAAAGGATTTAATTATGAAAAGAACAGTGAAATAGAAAAGCTAAATTTTCTAAACAAAGAAGGCGATCCAAGCAGTTCTTGCTTTTTCTTATAATCATAATTCAATAACCCAACAACTTCTTTAACAAAAAAAACCAGCACAACTTTCACCTCAAATCTAACACCATCACTAACAACACAACAATCGCATCACTTACTGGGGCTTGATTTCCGTTTATCTCCCAGAGCGGCTCAGGGTAGCTCATATCCCGAAGCTGTATGTCGATATCACAATCGATCTCCAAGATCAAACCAATCCAAACCCAGCAAAACCAAAGTTGACTAAAATCACAGAGCGATCCCAAAATCCAAGTGCACTCCACGAAAAATCACTTGCGAGTGTTGCGCGGATCTCGGGTACAAGAGGGTAGCTCTAGCTGGGGTGGCGCAATCGACAATTCGGCGGCGGACACGCCCCCATAGTCAGGAGCGTCGCGAGCGGATCAACCCCGATTATCTGCGCTTAGGAGCTTTGGTGGAAGATAGTTTGTAGAGTGTCTAATAAAGTTAAATGATTATTTTGCGAATTTAGTGATTAGGTTAATAGTAGAGTAAATGTTATTTTATTCCGCTGTTTTTTTCTTTTTTTCACTCGAAGTTTTTGTTTGATGAGATTAGGGGTTTTAAGATTGAAAATAATGTAAATTAAAAATCTAAATTAATAGTCTCTCATTTCCGTCGTCTCGAATTAAAACGGCCATAAAAAGTCAAATAAAAGTCTTGTAGGTAAATACTATTCATTAAAAAGATAGATTCTATGTTTATAAAGAATATAACTTCAAAACAAGAATCACCAAGAGCTCTACATCATCCTGATAAATTACTCCTATAATAACTATCAAAGTGCAAAAGTTAAATATTTTTCTTCTTTTGCAAAATTTCATCTCCCTCTCTTCTTACAACCCTGAAGTCGAAATTCACATTTCTATATAATCATTATGCTGTTGAGGCGCGCGCGAGAGCGACGGCTCAGGATTGGCTGATGTCTAAGGGGTGAGTATTTGCTCGATGCTCCGCGATTGGCTAGCCACGCGATGGGGGTGGCACCTCGCTTGCTATTGTTTTCATGTACGTATGTACAGGTTTAGGAGAAACTGCTAAACAATAGTTCAAAGCTAAGCGCAAAATGAATTTTTATAGTTTATTGTTATCTTAGGTAGATGGTGAAAACGATTTTTCTGGTTATTAGATGACAGAAAAAGTTATTTGTTTACAAAAAAATAACGTAATTTTATCGTTAAAAATAAAGTTTTTATCAAAAACAATAAATTCCAAAAGTTCATCAACTGTTTTATCATGTTTGATTATCATAATCTGTGAAACGTGACTATCGGCATCATAACAAACTCCTCTTTGGTAAAATAAATAATACCATATGTATTTCCACATTCAAGAAAGCATTTTCTATAATTAATATCGTAGTTATAAAGCTAATATATTTAGTTCCGGAAAACAATAAAATATTGTAAATTATTTCTATTTATTTTTTATTTATGCACGCTTGGAAAATAAATGAATATATTTTTAAGCGTTAATTTCTCGAAAACATGGAAATATTAAATGCTCTGTTACTTCCAAAAGTCACACAAAAATATATACGGTTTCTGTATATTGATTACTTTTTGGTTCATTAGATCAAGAATTTTAATAATTAAAGTAACTAATAAATTAACTGATTATTTTTCTTTAATGAAAATTTTGATAAAATCGATTATTTTTTATTTTCCTTTATTAAATGAATAGAAACCACGCTTTTGCAGAAGTCTAGTCACTTACGGCATTACAATGACTTGCACGCAAATAGTTTATTAATAAAACTTTAAAAACAACATTTTTAACGTATTTTAATGTGATAATTAAATTTTCACATAGAAAAAGTAAAAAAGTGAAATTTTCATCGCAACTAACTTCTTTAAACTGACAAATTTATTTATCATTTTAAAAACTAGTACTAAATTTTAAAAATTTATTAGCCGTATAAGAGTCATTGATACTAATATTGTAACTATATAATTGCGGTTAATCATTTCTATAACATAGAATTCTTTTATTCTTATTTAACATATATTTAATCAGTTTTCAATATAATACCGTACAAATAAAGCATTCTTATAATTATGCTAATAGCAAATTGAAATGAAAGTCAGTCGTATATCTTATATCAATAAAAAGTTAAACGTTATCAAAAAAGAATTAAAAGATTATAGTTTTTGACACATAGATACAATGGTGAAACTAATGAAAGATGCGAACCTTTAAGTAATGTATATACCTTTACCCAATATTCAATGACATGTAGATTCAGAAAGTAGGATTCTGACCAGAATATCCCTAATCCTTAGCAAATTTACTCAAAATTGTAGATAAATTTTGTTTCAAGAAGATTTGATATAATGTAGATAGTTTATTTTAATATCATATAATCATTTTAATTAAAAATGATTTTCATTTTGAACTTTACCTTAGATTAATATTTTTTTACTTAAACAGATATTACTGTAAGTTAAGATTTTTTTATATAAATCGTAATAATTTCGATCGATCAAAATAGTTTACTATTGTATCTGTAAGTAAAAAGTATGTATAAATAAAAAATAGATATTATTTTAAAGTCTTTTTCTTAGAATAAGATTTCCGAAGTTTAATCCAAATCTTTAATCTTTTTGACTGTCAAAATATTTAATATTTGATTCACAGATTTTGGTAACCATGTACATTTTCCAATTGATAAACTTTAATTATAAAAATTTAAATACTTATCTAAGATTAAACAATTTTTAAAAGTACAACAGTAATTTTGTAAGAACTGTGTGATTTATAATGTGTTAAGAATAATAATGATAAGGAAATTAGATTAAAGTGCCAAACAAAGTTATTTCATTTGTAAAGATTAGATAGTTTTATTTTTAATTACGCAATAAGAAGGAAATATTATGTAAATGTACCTATGTAACGTATAAGCATAGGAATTGCAATCGCTAGAACGTAAAATGCGGTTTTAAGACCCACGGATGATCGATCATCGCGCAAGCGGAGGATAATAAATAGTATGTAATCATAGTAAAAGGCATGCAGTGGAGGTAGAAATAACATGTTTATTTATACTACTCTAATCTTAAACTTATGACTTTGATTTGATTTTTTTTAGCTATCGTGGTATAAAAATAGGTACCAAAATAAGTGCTATTAAGTCAATTATTTACCTCGTGTGGCTTTTCATGCAAAGTACACGAGCTAAATAATTGACTTCCTCACCCGTTTTAAAAAGTGCGATACACCCTATCCACTATAAATCCACTGTACCCTGACTAAAGCGGCTAAACCTGATTAAAGCGAATTTTTAACTGACGGCAAAAGACACGTACGGAGAATGTAGCTGTTCGAGAATTGCATAGTTAACTATAATTGCAAAGATAATTATATACCAGATGTGATATAGTTATAGTTAATAATAAATATTAACTAATTTTTCTTTTGAAATTATGATTTACTAAATTACTAATTACCTGTGATTCTTGCTATCTATATAAAAGACTTTTACCATATAGTAACTGTAACATCGAAAAATCATGGAGTGTTCAAAATATTGAAATAAAATTAGCGATTATTTTTACATACATTTGGTGTAGCTATTTGATATAGATACTTGACTAAGAAAAATACAAAAATAGCCCCATTCTTCTGGTACATTAGACTAACTTTTCGCTTACCTCTCAACAAACTACGAGCATACCATTTCATACCTTTCATCAACCAAAACAAAGCGTCCAAACGGCTACAAACTGGCTCCCGCTTCTCTACCCCAGCAAAAAGTATAAAAAAAAAAACGATAACAAATCCAATAACCGCCTTAAACCATTCAATAACCCACCTCTAGAAAACCCAATCCACAATAAAAACGATACTTCCGCCTGACACGCACATCCCGGAAATCCAAAGCACGCGCACGAGATCCCGGCACGCGGCCAGCATATTGTCGCAATCGGCTAAACTTGCACGCCCGAGAGCGAATTAATTAAATAGATATTAGCCCGAGTCACTTGACGGCCGCCGTCAATTTCGCCGTGTCAAATCCGATCTCGTGTTTGCTCGAGCCGCGCGCCGCAGGGGTGCATAAAATTATTAATATGGAATATCACTTGGGGAGGGGGACGTGACGGCTCCCTCTCCTTTGTGCGCTGCTTTTGCTCGCGTATGTAGTTTTTGCTGCGAGCGTTGAAAAAGCGGAGATTTTAGGCGATTATAGGATACGGCGAAGGCGTTTAGGTACGGTTATTGTTAGGGCCGTGACGCGGGATGGGTAATTGGTTGTAATTGAGTAAGGTGAGGGATGGTTTTTTATCTTTTCTGCGAAGGATGATTAAGTGTGCAGAGGTGAATAATTAAAATTTTGTTGATTGATAGCGTTTTGGACATTTTACAGCTGCCTTTGTAATGATGTTGGTCGATTCACTTTTTTAATATACTACTTGACTTTCGACTATCGTCTGCTTACATTTTGAATTCTTTCATCATTACACCGTAAGTGTTTTTATCAAAAAGAACGGAAAGCTCAGCCGCTGTTAATATCACGTCTGGTTATTTCATCTACGTCGGAGCTGGAAGCGCGCGTCGAGGCTCGCGTCCGAGTTTCTATATACAGTTATACGGCGGACTAAAGTAATAACTGCAAGCTGACGCCTCGGATCAATGCTGCGAGCGCCAAAGCTGGAAAGCTCAAAAGGGCGGAATTCGCGTTCTAGAAACTGGAGCTTTATCGAACAGCGACGAAAACAAAAGATGAATACAATTTTTCAAGTGCTTTTGTTCGAGTTAAGTGGAAGAGTTATTTATAAAGTTTTGTTCGGGTTTTTAAAGTACGAATTAAGGAAAAAGGTTTTTACTTGTGCGAGCGCTTAGAACTTGTCATAACTACTACAAGGTAAGCCCTAAAAAATGTTAGACCCAACACTAAATCGTGTTCATGTATTTCTTTTGTATTAGTGTTCAATTCAATATTAAAAATTTAAATTTAGAAATTTGAAAACTCTGTTTTTGATTTATTTTGCTGTATAAATATTTATGTACATACATCGATATATTCATAAAAAAAAATAAATACTTGAATTATTGCATCTTTTAGTGCTTTTACTTATTTTAATGCACACCAACGTTATCACGTTTCTTAGCTTTTGCATAAGTAAAAACTTTTTCCCTTTCAACTGAAAATAATTAATAGTATTGATTACGAACAGGTAATTTGAAATTAAAAAAAAATTTGGTCCATATTTACTATTAACAAATACCTAATCCTATTATAATAATTTTAATGCGTATTATTTAAAAGAATATTTCTATTATTTAAAATTGTTCTATATTATAAGCTCAAATAAGGTAGACAAAGACTACTTATAAGATAAAGCAAGTAGGAAAATCACGGATTATTTAACTGGTTATAATGCTGTAGCGCGATAATACTAATGTTTATAAAGTGTAAATTTGGTAGTGTGGATATTTTCCATCAGATAACAGATTAAAACCTCTGATTTTATAAGGTGAGTTTAATTTCTCAAAATATAAAAATTAAAGTTGGCATTAAAAATTATATGGATTTAGTATTACTAAAAATGTACTAAAAAAAATATTTGTTATTGCAAATAAATTTTCTTTAAATGATAAAGATTAAAGAGTCTTTTCATATATTATGACGTAACATTTCTTTTTAAATATATTAGGTGAAATTAATAATTTATTATCTTTATAAAAAATTAAACTTTTTTCTATTTGTTTTTCACACTGAAAAAATATTATACCATAAAATCTAAAATCACATTTATAATATTGTTTAAAATAAAATCTTTGAACAATAAGTCAAACCCATGACAATCCATCCGCCAATTATCCATCCTGACTTCCAACACCCAGCGCTAATCGCCCAAATCTGCAACAATACGACAGCCCCGCATCGCGCCAACAAGTAAAGTCGTCAGCCATCAAACGCCCAGCATCATCCGATCAAAACCATCACTACCCGAACGCAGTCACTGCACCTGCAACTCTCCTCTAGGGTAGGCCTAAACCGCGACGTTTTTCACGGATTTAGGGAAAGCCAGATCTATTTCTGCCCGCGTCCAACTAATAGGGGTGCTAAAGAGCCGCACGTGCACGCCCTCATTGCGATGCGCCCCCGGCTAACAATAGGACCGACCCCACAAATCCGCGATGCCGTATGCAGGAGCGACGGAGAAAGAGAGCTGAACCCTTCGTCGTTAGAGCGGCGACGCTTATTAACTGGATTCGTCACGCGGAGGATCGTATACGGCGCGAGTCTGCCGTTTCGCTAAGCGTTATTATAAAACGATAAGTCATGTGCGAGTTTATGCCGCAGGAAGAGTCGCGATGCTCGCGCGAGGGGCTCGAGGTTGATGTAGTGATGCGTGGGGGGTTGGAGACACCTTGCGTTGTGCTTGAATTTTGCAGTTGTGTAATTGGATTAGGGGTGCGCTGTTATTGTTGTTTGGGAGGTGTAGTACGAGTGTAAAGCGTTATTTATGTCTGTCATTTTGAAAATTTAAATATTAATGGATGGTTGTTATACATTGTTTGGAATCCAAATATAGAAGTTTTTTAGTTTAATCTTTGAGGTAAAATGATTTAAGCGTATATATCAATATAAAATATAAAATTTAAGATTATAATGCTAAACAGAATGAAGTTAAAAGAAAAAAATGTATATTTATTATTTTTGAAATTATTTATTTATTATTTAACAATTTTTACAACTTAAGACACCGTTGATATAGCACCGAAACACTTGTGTTTTTCCTATTATTTTTTGGATTTGTTTCACATGATGCATTATTCATTTTCTAATTAATATCTATCATGCGACATAGATTTTTTATTTTTGTTTTTATCTTTTTTATTTCGACACTGAGATTTTTTCAATTCTCTTTACAAGCACCTAGGCACATTTCTCGTCTCAAAAATAGTATTCATCACAAACAACGGACATCGATTTTCTTCGATCATTTACAATATTGTTTTTTGTAAAGGACATCTTACAAACTGCATTTTATGGACATATGTTTATAAATCTTTACTATACAAAAGCAACCTATTCTGCATAATAATTAAACTATCATTTAGGTGTGGAAATTTAATCAATTCAAAAATTGGTTATCATAAAATTATCTTGGACATGATCATTATTAAGTACTCGTTGATCATCTTTCAATTTCTTTATAAAATGCTCGTAAAACAAGCACCACTGTCAGGTACAATTGATAATAGTTAAAAATACATTTTCATAGGTAAAACCATTTTTGTAAGCACTTGGTCGCTAAGAGTATACATAAAAATAACTGCTGCATTTTGCTGTTCCTTCAAGCTTGTATCAATTAATGTAGAACCAGCGTTCCAGGAATCTTAAAAGTCCGTGCCTAAATAAAAGTCGACGACGGATAAAGTAATCATACGAAAATAAACAATTTGAACAAATGGTCCGGCAACTGCTTTCCCATCTCCGTTTCGTTCGCTATGGTAAAAAAATACAATAATTCCTACGTGTATACTGTCACTCTTATATAAAAAATTCAATCGCAAAAAATAAAAACGCTATTGTACAATTTTCCATATTTGTACACATACATAATACTTCCAAGAAACAAAAGCAAGTATATACGAAACAATAATTAAAAAGAACCTAATCCTTCTTATCAGGCGGCAGGCTGAAGCCCACTGTGACATGCGACTTGTCGGTAAAACTGCTCGCCAGTGTAAGCGTCGGCTGCTCTTTCTCGGGGCTCGCCACCGGCTCCTTGGGCGAGGAACCACCGCGCCAGCCCTCGGCTGGCGCCGCGGACAGCGAGCTCTGCTTCGCCAAGTGGGGGGACTTTCTACCACCACCCGGCAATGCTACGCTCTTCGGTGTATAAACGCTTTGCGAGCGCAGCAGATTGTTGCTCTTCTTCGGGTCGTGCTGGTGCTTGTGCTGGAAGCCGAGGGACCTGCTCTTCTCTGAGGAAAGGCTCGAACTAAGCGAGCTCGGCTCCTTTATCCTGACGTCGTTGTCCGAGATTTCCATGCTTTCGACGCGGAATCTGAAACGATCATGATGACTTTCGTAAAAATCTTTTCTCAAAATTAAAACAATATAATATGCCGAATAAAAACGTACCTTCCAATCTTCTTGTAACTACTGCCAGGCTTCACGGTTTGGATCTCCTCGAATATCTGCTGCACGTCCTGCTTCTTCTGCTCCTCGGACTGCTTAAGGGTGAGCGTGTGATCCTCCTCTTCCTCGACGTTCTCGGCGCCCGAGCCGTCGTCGCCGGTGGAGCTTGGCTTGACGAAGATCGGGAAGCAGTTGTCGTTGGCGCTGCGACGTATCTGGCCGTCCTCGCTGCTGTAGTAGTCCGTGTAGGAGACACTGCCGCGGCTCTCGCGCGTCTCCTGATCCATATTGACGCAGAAGTCCTGGTAGTCGAGCTCGAGGCAGCGGTTGGGTGAGTACTTGGGGCCGGCTGAGAATGGCTGAGAGCTAAAATGTATAGGATAGTTTGGTGAATTGAAGGTTCTTGTTAGGCGCGAAGAATTTACAGATGATTATACTGGTTTTGTGAAGTGGTGATGGATGATGTTCTTTAGAGTTTAGCGAGATCGGTTGTACTATTAACATTCATGAGTACACTAGAAAAATATGTACGACTTAATGGAATTAAAGCTTTTTTGATTCAACAAATTTTTAATTTCATCAATTAAACCTTTATTGTGAGGACGAAAATTTTTTCTCGGTGTACACGAAGATGATATGACACTTACCCATCATTACTAACTAAGCTCATGGACATGCTGCATTCTCCTGCTGATGTGGGAGCTGGCGAGGATGGTTCCGATGATAAGAAAGACGGAGGCTCACTGCTCCATCCCGTACCTTGAAGAAGAATAAGTCAATAAGAATAAAGCCTAAAGTTGTTATGATCATTTTGAGTTAGAACTGCTTACTGTTAGGACTGGTGGGTGAAGCTTGATTTCTAATGTCGCTCAACTCGTTATCATGAGGCCCTTTGTAATGAATCGGCGTGGGTGTAATATACCTAGAGAAGTAGATGTTAAAATATCTGATTGTTCTCTAGATCAAATGATACTTTTTACAGTTGATAAACGTGTTAAATAATTTTAGCAGACAATATAAACCACAGTAAATAAACATAGATATATTAATGAGAAAATAATTTTATATATACATAGTTTATCTAAGAGTACGTTAATTGTGAACATCGTTTAAAAAAAAAAGATATGTATGAGATAGCACGAATAGTGCGAAATTGTTAAACAACAAGATGTAAAATTAATAGTAAGATTTTTATTTCACGATAGAGATGAAATGCACAGTATATGATAAAATACCGTTTTATTTCATTTCCTGTATTGATAAATATGTTTAGGATATTTAAAAGAACTTCAGTAGAAAATATTGCCTTGAATCCATTCCAAATATAATTAGATAACCTGATAAAAAATAAATTAATTTAATCTTCGTTTTCTTCTGCTGATTGCTGATTAATAAATTTTAATTTTTAAAGCGCTGTCTGTTGTTTATTATTTTATTAAATCTCGAAACCTTTTTTTTCTCTTAACAAATACAAAGATGCAGTTTTCAAAAATACATAACTGCGTGATGTTTAAGCATAAACTCGTTGTGTATAGTAAAAATATTAGTTGATATCCCACAACCTTTGATTAATACAATATCCCCTTCTTCCTCTTTAATATTAATCATAAACAAAAAATAGTAAAATTAAAAACCAAAAACCAAAACATAGTGTCGTAAGTTCACGAAGATCTACACTAAAAAAAAAGCAGCCTCAACGAGTCACTAAAGCCAAAAGAAGATGTACTCACGTACAAGCAAAGAACAACTCTACGAGCGTTCCTCGCCCCAAAAAAATACCTCCAAACACCTCGCTCGACTATTTACAACACGAAAAATCTCGCCAACAAAGAGAATAGACATCACTCTCAATTAAGCTGCCTTATAAATCGTCGACTTCGGCGAAGGCTTAGTATACCTGGCGGCTTCGATGCCAAGGCTCTGATGCTGTCCAGGCGGCCCGACGGGCGAGGATTTCGGCGGCGAAGAGGCTGGCGTGCGGAAGAGCGGCGCGCTGGTCATCATCTCCAGGAAGGCGTCCAGCTGGCGCAGCGAGAGCGCGTTGTGCAGAGTCTCGAGGGGACGGATCGGCGGCACGCCACCGAAGCCTTCGATTGCTGGATGAGGTGGGAGAGAGAGAAAGAGAGATTGAAAGTGGTGAGTGGGGTGTGTGGTTCGATCCTTTGAAGTCTGGGGTGTTTTATTGTTTTTCTTTTAGGGGAAAGTCTAGAAATGTAAATCATGGGAATAACGTTGACTTCAAAGGATCGATGGCCTTTTGACTTTTCGTTCGGGCAACATGGATTTAGTAGAGTTTGTTAGAACAGTAATTCTGTGTGTTAATGCGAACGGTGAAGTTCGGTTTTAAAATTTTTCAAAGCTGTCTTATCTTACTCAACTTCCTTTAAATGTGCTAGAAAGGAAAATGGTTTGCGCGGAACCTTTAAATATTTTAATAGCAATGCCCTCTGTAAGAAAATTTACTTTTATTAATGTCGTCGAAACAGTGCGTTTCAATATTTAAAATGCTTTGCAATAAATTCGATATTGTATCTTTAGAAAAGGACTTGAGCTTCACCCGAGAAATTCCCAAATGAAAAATTAAACAGATCCAAATTAGGACTCAATTAGACTGTTAAATTTTTCGTTAAATTTAATATAAATACACTGAATGCAAAACTTGCGATACATTCTCTGGTAGAAAATTGACCATATTCTTATCTGAAAATTCTGGAAATGCTTTGAAATCTAGAAGTTCTAGATAAGTGTCATTTTAACGTTTGTTGACCAAAAATTCTCCCCAGAATATGGTCAATTTTTTATTAAAAGAATATATCATAGTTATATATTCCTTTTAATTTGCCTTCATGTACATTAAATTTAATTTAAAAATATTTAATAATGCCTCATTATTATCGAAGATGTGACTGTTACAGTTTAGCACTAATTCGATTGTGTCTGAAATGTTAAGTTTTCCAACCTGACCAATCTATCCACTATCTACTCAGATCACCCAATTCAATGTTCTCAAGCCTCTTCTTACACCAAAAATACCCCTCTCCCAGAAAAAGCACCAATAAAATGACAAACTCACCGGCAACGGCTGACGCATGTGGCGGCACCATGTCCTTGAGATTCGGCGCGCTGGACGAGCCGCTGATGACCGCCGTGCTGAACAAGCTGTTAGCCGAACCGGTCAGCTTCTTGCTCACGTTGTAGCCCAAAAGCTTGAAATAACTCATCTGTCCGGAGATACTGTGACGGTGGCGCCTTGCTGTGCAGGTAGGGTCAGGTTGAATGATCGAAGGTCGCGTGTCTGGGGACGAGAAGGATCGTTGCTGCTGGAGCTTGTGAAGGAGGGGACGATGATGTCGGTTGTGGTGGTGCTGGTTGTGGTAATTGTGCTGACGCTGGAAGTGGCAGGAATGATTGCGCGGGGCTTTGTTAATGCCGGCCCTCTGGCCAGCCATCTCAGCCCTCCTCATACAGAGACGATGACGACGGCCCAGCCAGAGAGCCGAGTCGTCGACGCAGCCAGCAGGGTTAGTCAGCCCATCACCGTCCCAGGCGCTGGCTGCGTCGGCGTTGTAGCAGTAGCAGCGCTTGCAGTGCGAGCGTTCGTGCATCGTCGCGTTCCTCAGGCAGTCTAGCGAGCAGCTCAGATGCAGCTTGGTCCGCTCGTTGGTTAGGGACGAGCAGTTAGACGAGGCGGAGGATGAGGAGGAAGACGAGGAGGTGCTGGAGGAGCTCGAGTCCAGCGAGTTGCTGCGCTGACGGCGCCTGCGGCTGCAGCTCTCCGATCTAACTAGATGCTCGGGACACGAGGAGGTGCGCGCGAGCTGTTTTCTCCGGCTAGCGAGCTGCTTGAAGGTGGAGTCAGGGGACGAGCAGCAGCTCGACTCGGCGAGCGAGTAGCACGAGCAGTTGGAGAACTTGTGGGAGAGCGAGCGCGTGAAGTAGGTGCGGAAGTTGGAGCGCTCGGAGGGCGAGAGCTCGCTGCTCTGCATTATCAGCTCGGAGACGTTGCAGTTGTAGCAGCTGCAGGCTCTGAGACCCGGGGATAGAGAACGCGAGCGTTTGTCCAGGAGCGCGTTGGTGACGACCTCTAGCTGGTTACCGTTCGAGTGTCTCTGACAGCCAGCGTTAAGGGAGGAGCTCGAGGAAGTGGATGAGTGTCTGCGACGGTTGTAACGATGGTGACGATGGTGTTTATGGTAATGACGATGGTTGTTATTGCGGAGCTTAGGCGGCGTGAGAAGCATGAGCGAGTCGGGGCAGCCGCAGCCGTCCCGGTGGCGGGCTGGCTCCTCGCAGCCGTCCAGGAGCAGGGCCGGATCGTCGCTCGGTGGCGTCGACTCACCGCTTATCTCGATGACCGGCAGCGTCATCGCCGAGTGAGAGCGGCCGTAGCGCTTGCTGGGCAGCCTCAGCAGCGAGCTAGCCCTCTCGGCGAGCTGGTCCTCCTGGGCCTGGGCGCTCCTACGCTTACTACAACTACTGCTAGCGCTGGTTAGGCCGGCGGCGGCGGCGGCGGTGAAGTCGTAGCTGGGCCGGGGACTGCTGGGCACGGCGCCCGGCGAAGCTAGGGGCGTGTTGTGCAGAGTGATGAGGGGCGGAGCCGGACAGGGGAGGCCGACCGGCGAGGAGGACGGCTCCTCGAGGACGTTTATTATGGGAATGAGCTCGGGCGAGCTGACCGAGTGGCCCAGTGAGCTGGGACGCTGGAGCGCGGCGGGCTCCTCGAGGAAGATCTCGGAACACTTGGGGGACCGGGAGACGCGCGAACTCGCTGGGGGGTGAGAGTTAGGTGAGTTGGGGTTTTTTAGTCGAGGCGTGGATGAAAGTGGGATGGGGTTTTAGAGAGAGAGAGAGAGAAAGAAAGAGAAAGAAAGAAAAGAAAAGAAATAAAGATTAAAGTCCTCCTGTCGATATGGCAAACCTGGCTTTTTTCCATTATCCAGTGTTGATTTCCGGAGACGTTTCAAGTTGGGTGACTTGCAAACGCCTCGGGAAAATATGCCTCTGTGCGTAGAGTCATAGAGTATCGTGGAGTTGAAAAAAATATAATTTTTTTAAAAACAGTTTTGAAGATAATTAAAAAGGGGAAAGAAGAATGGGGAAGTGTAGAAACTGCACCTTTAACCTGCTCACAGTGTCATATCCGTAATAGGTACATATACGTTACGTATATATTTACACATTCATTACGATAAATATATAAATAATAGTATATAATAGACCACCAGCATACGCGATAGATAAACTACCATCCAAGAGTTAGCCATGCAAACACAGTCAAGCGTCAAGTAGTACGGTTACATATTGTTACGTTTATTATTTGTTATTTAGTTGAAATTATTAAAATGTCGACTATTGAATTGGTTGGATAGATTAGTACTGTATCGAATAAACGAATCAGAATTAAATTTTTTCCAATCATTTCATGCTAATGATATTAGAAAGTATACATCAATACTCGACATTTTTACATTTAGTAGTAGCATTTTACGTTAAAAGCACAAACTATAAGCTTAAATTTCCACAATCATAAAATTAATAACTGAATGAATAATGTTATGATTTGAAATAAAAAATTCTAACTACGTAAATTAAAGAATGACTGATGAATGAATCAATGAACTTTGTATAACATTTAGGTTTTACTTTATACTTTATAACTCGTCGAAACTTTTAACTATACTTGTTTCATTTATAGTTTCAAACATGATTAAGGATAAGGCTTTTATAACATGAATTAATCAAGAAAAGCATTGATGATTTATTTTAATAACAGAGAACTAAGATACCAAAATAAAAATTAACAATAAAATATAGATGAAACAAAAACTGTTATACCAAAATCAAAATTATTGTATTATTCAATCAATGATAACTAAATGATGATTATCGACGATCATTACTTTTTACAATCGAAAACTTAAGCTCGCTCAATGTAACACAAGCACAGGATTGGGAGTGTATATCGTAACGTCAGAACCATTTACATGTGAATAAAATAATCGCGTTGAAATTAATCGTGTTAGTCAACAAAGGATTTAACATTAAACTCAAAAGATTCACACGATTAATCGGTATAATCGTCGGTAACTTTACGGAAGGAAATTAATTAATTTTTAAGTAATTGAAAAACAAACATGATAACTTTCGTAACGGTGTGCATGGTGAAATATTTGGAGGAATTGAAGGAGCTTGAAGGATAGCGGCTGGATGGATCACATACGTGGCCGTATGTGGTCCAAACAGTCGCCATTTGTCGTAAAAACGAATTAGTTATGGCTTCCACGCGCACAACTATCGCAGAGCAAAGAGTTATTTCAAAGTCGTATGAGAAAAAATCTGCCTCTTAAATCATTTTATATAATATAGATTATTTTGTAGAACGCACACGTGTCCTGCGGCTTTTGCTTGTAGCTTTTAGAGGTACACGAAGCTAAAAAACGTGATGAGGAGAAAAGTTTCTGTTTCAAAAAATCGTGATTAAAAGAATGAATTTTTGCCAAAAAAAAAGTCTATACAAAATTTAGTATCATTAGTGAATAAACTAAATTTGTTATTTAAAAAAAAACATCAGTTTTAGTAAAAAGTATGTAAACTGTTAAAAAAGAATCTAGAGCCTCATCACATCCTTACACAGCACACAATAAGATCTGTTGACACGACAACACATTAGATAAAACACGAAAATAATCTGAAGTCCGAAATTATTATGCTGTACTGGAGGTCTTTTGAAAACTTAAAAAGAAAACTGGAGCTTCTGCAGGTTAAAGATCGAATCATAGTTTACACTTGTCTTATTTGTAATAAATATGGGCCTCAATTCTTAAGTATAAATCTTAAACGAGACATTATTATTTAAAATAAAATATTTTATATTTCTAAGTGTACGTATATGTTATATGTTATAATAAAAAAGCGCGAAATTAAATTAAAAAGAATTAATTCAAACTTCTAAATCTTTTACTAAAGAATGGTAATTATTAAGATATGTATATATGAAATTCAATGTCGCGCTTTTTTAAAATTTATATTAACCTACAGACTCCTGTTTTTTTAACTTTTTGAATAACTGCAAATAAGTGTCATGCATGCAACGTTTCAATAACAGGTACAGTGATTTCTTTTCACTTTTCAACAACTTCGAACACAACAATTAAACATAATAGTCATGTACAAAATTTCATATATTTATTTTTTTTCTTTTTATCTATTTATTTTTGTTTTGCACACTTTCAATGGCATTGCACTGTACCGTTCAGAAGTGAATGATAAAAACGAATTATATACAAATAAAAATTTTTATCAAAAATTGTTTTTGAAAGTGAATTGATAAATGGATTTATAAAAATGAAACATTCTCATCGTCAATTGTATTCGCAAGTGAATTGATAAATGGAAAAACGTTATTCAATATACAAATGTGAAACAGCCTGCCAATTACGCGTGAGCTACATTTTATCGAGGCGCTGCAAGGAGATGAGGTTGTCGATAAAAAGAAAAAGTTTTATAGTGCACAAGGAATTTCGAACTTTTGCTCCAGCTTGGGGACTATATAAATTTCAAGTAGGCAGTGCAGTCCAGCCTTTCCAGAATATAAATGCATCTTTGTAATGCTAATTATTTCAAATTCCTAATTATTATATTATTAACCCTGGCAAAAACGTCTGATAAGATACTGTAGTTTATGATTTTTGGAATAGCAAAAGGTCATTTTAAATTTTTTAATAATAAATAATATTCTGTAAATTTAATTTATAATCTACACTTTCAATAAAGTTTATATATTTTTGAAAAGACGACTTACAATGTTCAAAATAAAAAAGTCATATCTTCTAATCTTATACAAAGGAGTTACGACGTTTATATTTCGTTGATGCAAATTAATTATTTAAATTATTTTCTTAAAGCATCAGACGTTTTTTCTAGGAATTTCCTACGTAGGTTTTTCATAATTCTTATGCACTTTATTGCTATGTGTTCTTGCAATGTTGTTAACTCGACTCATTAAATTCTAACTCTTAATTTATTCTAAGTTAAATTTAAATACAAGACTAAAATGGTAGAGCGTAAATTGTCTTTATCGGAGAATAATATAATTAAAACAGTAGGCTCGGATATTAGTATATAATAATAAAAAAGAAGCTGTAAGACAGAGAAACGAAGAACATACCTTCTTTGTTGACCGCGTCCAAGCTCTGATACTGCAGCTTGTCCGCAGCTACAAAAAGAGATACGAAAAAAAAAAGAAAAAAAGAAAAAGACAAGAGATATTCTTATGGCATTCCACGACTAGAAAAGTAATTGTTCCTAAGTGTATCATTTTATGCAGTGTATAGATAAATATCTATCAACACCAACATTACAATATAAAAGTTCTCCAATGTGTAGATATTTAATTATATCAAAACGAAAAGATTTCTCACGACGATCTGCGTACTTTGGACTTGAAAAACCATGCATTTACTTATTTTATCGATTTGACAGATCAATACACGCAGTAATTTTTTCTAACAACGGAGAACATTATACATGAACTATTACACATAATATTCAAGACAGTGCAATGTTCTAAACGTTTAATGATTGGTTCTTGTGAGTTTTCAAATTTCAGAAAAAATCCATAACACTTTAGTTATGCAATGAGAAATAGTTATAAGTATTGAATTGGTTAAAACGTATCACTTGAAGTGTTTATAAATGTAATATCATGTTACGTAAGTGTGGAAGATCATAGAGTTTCTAGCACAACCTCAAAAAAAATTTCTTTATATAATAAATAATCCAATTCAGAAGCAGTCTAATTATACCCAATATGTTATACTTTTATGCATTAGTATGAAGCACTAAATGAGGTTGTACCCCGACTTAGCAGATTGCAAAAGATTTAGTATGTCGATAAAGATTAAAAGTACCCATTTTGAATAAGAATATTATTCATTAAGTTGCATGCATACATAATATAATTTTACTGTATTGTACTATATAAAAAAATATGATTGTCATTTCAACAATACTTTAAGATTACTTAAATTTCCTTATTACTACGTTACTCAATTAATTCATTGATTCAATTTCAATT
Organism: Eupelmus urozonus; assembly: GCA_900480035.1. Lineage (NCBI taxonomy): Eukaryota > Metazoa > Arthropoda > Insecta > Hymenoptera > Eupelmidae > Eupelmus > Eupelmus urozonus. The sequence continues at coordinate 22,537 of UELX01001307.1, read as the reverse complement.
ATCAATAGAAAAAAATTATATCAATATATACTTTATGTATTTGAAAGTTATACTTTCTAAAATAATTATTTTTTATGTAAGAATTAGGTACTTACTTTTTTCTGGCTTGTCCTGCCTCTGATGGTCATAGCTTCTTGCTCTTGGCTCGCATATCATACCAGCCTCTCTTTCCCTCCTCTGTCTTTGACTCGCGGCCAATTGACTACCCAATCTTGCAGCCTCATGACCAGCCACCGTCCTAGCACTGTATAAGAACGTGAAAATTTAATTAAATTTAATTAAGTTGTTCAAGTACAAAATAACAAATAGAGTAGGCTAGAGAAAATTTAGACTTCAAATGTACGCCCAGTTTAGTCAGTCATATTTATTTGCCTATGTATGATTCGAAGAATTAAAATACATCAAAGCATGTTTTTAAATAAAAGTTGAAGAATTATTTTTATATAAATACACAGTATGCTAACCTTATTGGAATAGGCGCTGAGCTTTGTAAGAAACCACTATCATAAGGCTCGTCCATAATATTAGGATCGAGATCCATCATATTTATAGCTCTGCTTGTTGTTGTTGGACTGTCAAGTATCGAATCCGCTGAGTCTACTTCCATCAGCGGTGGAGATGAGTTATCCTTAAAAAGACGATTTCTCTTCTTAAAGAGAGAAACGATTGCATACATTAAAAAACGTAATTTCTACTTAAACATGCAGGATTATATTTCTTACGATTTCCAATGGTGGTATAGTAACGTCGTCTTCTAAAACACCAAGTTCTGTGTCTTCTTCCTCGATTCGCGTACTGCATTGCGATGTGTTGTCTTGACCCGAACCTGCTTCACCCTTAAAAAATAAATACGTAAATTTATAAAGCGCAAGAATTCACATTTTAAATTTTACATAATTTTAATAAATCTCAAATGTTATTTGTCTTACAAGATTGTGACTACTTTCATTTCTAGAATGAGGTCTGAAACCAGGCCCTGGTGGTAAATTTTTCTGCACACAACAATTTACTCCAGGACTGAAATGCAATTCTACATGAAAACGCTCTTCACTACTTGGATCTTTCGTTGGATCTTCATATAACATCACGACGATTTGCGACATGTAATTCAACTCCGAAACCATACTAACATACTCCATAGCTCGCCTCCATTGTTCATCATTCAAAATCTAAAAAAATTAATTTATTATTATTATTTGTTTGATACTTAAACCAAAAGCTTTATTTCTTATAAAAAAAATGTTGTAACTCTTACATCGAGTAAACCACCATATCTTAAAACTGTCAACAAAGAATGTACATGACTTTCGCTAGTAAAATACAATCTAGTTCGCACATGTCTACCAGGACTTGAAACACCGTGCGAGTATCTGAAAGATAAAGTAATAATTAACAGTAAAAAATTTTATGATTCTTTTTATGAGCGTACTATATTTTACTTCTACATACCTTGGATTTAATCTATTTACAGTTTCTTCTCCAGGTTCTTCAATGTTTCTTTGAAGATCAGCCCGGATTTTTTTTAATAAAGGCGTGCAAATTCCTTGGCCAATAGTCAGCTTTTCTTGTACAGTTAAGCCATACTCCTAAATGAAGAATATTAATTTTATCATTTTTCTTTTTTTTATTTAAAAAAATCAAGATAATAATTAAAAGAAACAAACTTGAGGGATAACAATGTCAGCTAAATATTTAGAATAGATGTAAAGTTCCTCCGCATGCTCGAACTGTAAGGTGTGATTGTTATGTTGTAGATCGTATTTTATACAATCATAAATATCTGGAATCTTTGAAATGTCAAATCGTTTCTGCTTAGTACAAAAATCTTTCTCTATTTTACCCCAACGGCGGCCCATCAATTCCCATGTTTCACCATGATAAAGAATTGCATCTACAAGAAAAATTAATTTATTAAAAAAATATATGCACTTTTTTTCAAGGGAAGTGTAATTATTTCTTTAAGGGAGGTATTTTTCCAGAATGATAAATTTTCTGATTTTTAAAATTCTGACTTTTTACATTTTTTACTTTAACTTTTGAATCTCGATTTATATTAAGTAATTCAGTTAATATCAAATTAGTTATCTTTTAAACATTATTATTTGATTAGTTTTGCTGTTAATAGTATTAACGCAATGTCGGAGCGGTATGACATGGTGATCTTTACTGTATTTCTAAGTTTTTTTTAAAATTATTAATTGTATAATGAATCTAAAGGGTTCGTTGGCTCTGTATTAGTAATAGCTAGGGCGCTTAGCTCATAAAATCATGCTAAAAATAATGGCTTTATTAAAAATGTAAAAAAATGTGTTAAACCGTAGAGCGAAAATGCATTTATTTTGAAATTTAATTGGTTTTGTATTTCCAGGTTTTTGTTAAAACTAATAAATTTTAAATGAATCAAGTGAGTTTATTGGCTTTGTAATAGTAATAGCTAGGGCGTTCAGCTCATGTAATGATGATAAGTATGCAATTGTTTTAGTGTAAACAAAATTAGTGCATACGTTATACCGCTACGACATCCTCTTAAGATTCATATTATTACTGTTTAGATAAAATTATCATTCGAAGTTTTGAATTTTTTACAAGTTACCCATTAATACCCACAAAAAAAAATTTAACATTCTGAAAAAATAGCTCCTCCTCATCCCTTATATTATTAGTTATATTACCTTTAGTTTTAGGATCATCCTTCTTTATCCTTACAATATCCATGAGTTTCTGAATTAATAAATGTACATGCTGGCAACATCTAACAGGATTCTTTACAAAATCTAATGCTGCATTTATACTCAACGCATTTGTTGGATTAATTTGTTCTCTATCTTCTTTTGTGAATTCTTTATCTTGTTGCAATAGTTCGTGCAAACGATTCTTGACCCTTTATTAAAAATTCGTACAGTCAACAAATTAAACTTCAAAAAATGGCAAATGTAATAATGAATGACAAATATAGCAATAAATCGAACTCACATGTTTTGATATTTGCTGCTATCACAATCGTTGTCTAATAGCCCGTTAGTGTTCGCACTTTTGACCATCTGTACCAAAATCGGCGTAAGCTCACCCTCCAAAGCTAGCAAACCCTTGGCAAAAGCTGCGGCGGTCATCTGTACCCTGCCCTCATCGCTTGCGTAGATTTTGAGATCATGGCGGAAGGTTGAATGTAGCCTCAGAAGGCCCAAACCTTGGGCACCAGCGTATTCACCTACGTACACCGAGAAATCAGAGATACAATTAGCAAGCACTTGTCTGAGGATAAAGAGAGTTATGATGCGATTTATTTGAACTTTAAATGACGCGTGATTTTAATTGTCTGTAAAATTTTTGGTTGTTACCTAAGTCAGCTGCATTTGAATGAGTTCGGTTTTTGTGCGATTTATTATTTCTTGCTTTCGAGTCACTAATGAAATATTATTAAACGTGACATTTAAAATTTTGAGCATTGTAGTATTTTTGAGCTTTGAAAATATACTATCGATGAATTTTATATTTAACTTTAAGAGTTAAGACAAAAATTGAAATAACTATCTTGAAAATTATTGATAATTCTCATGCAGAGAAAGACTAAGATTAAAACTAGTTAAAAAATTTTATTTTCATATTTATTCCAATACATTATATGCAATATCACGAACCCGACTCTTGATCTATTTTTACTAAAGTATAATTATAAATTTAACTAAAAAGAAACGTGTTTTTTTTATATCTAAACCAAATTCACTTTTAGCATATGAAACATTTAATTTTGTCCAGATTTGTTTTAAACTATTTCTTAATTTTAGTCTGATCAACAATTAAGTCCGTGAAAATATAATTTAAAATTCAAAGTTCAAAAATATCAATTTTAAATAAAATTTGTAAGAATATCAAAAAATTATTTATGTAATTAACGAAGAATATACTATATACATATATATATAATAAGAATAGTTTTTCTAGTTAAATAATACAGTTTCATTTGTAATAAATTCAAATCCAATAATGACTCGATTTGATGGATTTATAAAGTGAAAATAAAGATGACAACATTCATCACAATAATCAGAAAATAAAAACGTTTGCAAAAGATATAAAATTCAATCGAGTATAATATGTACACATAAAAAATGTGAACCATATGACTGTTGCAGTAAGTGAGATATTGCGAGACGATTTATTATTTAAGATATTTTGTCCTAATAATTGATTGATTATGAGAGACGATATTTGTGATATGACAGTCTATCGAATTTCTTACTATGAAAAATGAGAGTGTTCTAATTAATTAGTCGCAACATAGCCAAAAAAACGTTAAATCAACGTAAAAAAATACATATATAGGTATGTATTTGTGGGGGAAAGCAGCTATATTAGTTCTTTTGTGTAAAACACACTTTAACTATTGCTCAGGCAACATCAGGCAGGAACTAAAAGAAAAACAAAATGTGTCAAAAAATTCAGTTTTCGGAACTGAGATGAAGATGAATGTTTTTAGAAATTGAGATAATGGGAAATTTTCTCCTGCTGTTCTGACTTGGCCGAGAAGTTGAAAACATTGACATACAAACTGCACATAACTAACTACCAACTAGCAATTATTCTGAATAAAAAGTTACCGTGGTTTGGTAACATCTCTGAGTCTTCCTCTGAAATAACATTTCAAATTATATGGAGATTGTTTTTACTTTAAACAAAATTTCTACGATTTTTTTTTCAATAAAATTTTCTGAAACTTTAGAAAATTGTTTGGAGATTTAAAGAAGAAAAAATCACAAACAATGATATAATCATTGTAAGTAATCATTTTTCCTATGACAAAAAAATATATAAACAAAATGCAAAGAAATCAAAAATAGAGTTTATAGATAACAGAAATGTTTTTTCATCAACTGAATCATAAGTCAATATCAAAAAATAAAAACAAAAAATTAATAAATAAACAAATCAAAAATAAAAATTTTCGATATTTACAAAAAATAAAACATTCATTGTAATATTATAAATGTTATTTTAATCATTATTCTCAAAAAATAAAAAATCAAAATAAAAAATAAATTTGAAAATGTAGAATAATTTGATTATTATAAAACATTTCGATTATCTTGGAATTTCAGCAATCAAAATTTAAATAAAATAAATTTTTTCTACTATATTTTAATGAAATCGTAAAATGAACAGTCATAAATTAAAAAAAAAAAATTAAAATCGAGTTTGAAAATTCGAAAGTTAAATTAAAGTTACTGTCATAATACAACCATTCATTTTTATTTCAATTGCTTGTAATAGTTTGACTCTCTTCCTTTCGCTAGACGTCTCTCAATATATCAAAACAATAATAATAGAATTGCTAAATTCAACTACGACAAAAGATGCAAAATAAAAGTACTCCATTAATTTACGTTACAACGTTTGAGTTGTAAGTACATAAATTACTTGTTTACAACCTTGATACTATATCCAGCTTTGGCTCTTGTGATTCCTAAACACTTGCAAAATCAAGAGTAGAAATACAAATATATATGCAGCTTGATAATAATAATACAAATCTCAACATTTTTCAGGCGCGATAAAAACTTAGTCGTCAGCAAAAGAAGCGAAAGGAGCTTAAGATACGAACCACTAAGGTGTCTACCTTGACCACCTGGGTACATGCAGCGAAAAATCCGGCCCAGCTCTTCGGCCTGAATCCTGCCAGCTGGTGTTAGCTCGCCACCCCATTTCAATATTAGAACTAGCGATGGCTCGCCAAGACGATCTGTTAAAAAAATTGCATTACTTAAATTATAAGTATTGTTATAAATATAATTAAATAAAATTTAAAAATTTTAATTTTTGATATTGAATCTCATAATTTATATTTTTATGAAAGCAAATAAATAATCGTATAATAATTTTTTGTACATACTACTGCTGTTGCCGTCGTCGGAAGAACTTCCTCTTGGTCTCCCACGCGGCTGATATTTCATTTGTACTTTTCGATTAATTCCTGAGAAGTGCCCATACCTGTTAAACAAAAAAAAAAAGAAAATAATTGTTTTAAAAACAATAGATCTCTAAAGACTATACTTTATTCAAAACTATTCTATTCTCACATTTCTAAAACGCTCTTAAGCTGTTCCAGTTTTCCTTGTTTTTCTTCTAATTCAGGACCAGCCGCTCGATGTTGAATTTCAGTCAATAGACTTCGAGCTGTGTCGAGGATCTCTTGTAACTGCTTTGGACGCTTCAGCTTTACATGTCCATGCTTGTAACCATCATACTTAGCAAATATCTCGAAAAATCTGGAATGTCAGAAAATAATAAAAAAATATTTTAGAATTGTAAGTTGGAAATGTACGAAAAAAGAATTAAAAGTAAACATACTTTGGATGTCTGACTTCCACTTTCATTTTTTGTTTGGGCGTTCGATCGCCATGCCTTATGACTGCAACTACGCATCGTAACTCCATCCTTAAATATAAAATATTCCGTTACTTTAACCTAATTACAATTTAATTTAAGTTTTAAAATTTTATGTTTAAAGTTTTGTCTAAAGAATAATAATAATAATAATTTAATAGGAAAAAATTTAATTTAATGTAGTTTAACAATTAATTACTGCAAATACATTTTTCATGAATTTATCGTACCCAAACAAGAGAATAAATTAAAAATAAAAAATTTAACGTCTTTCCAATAAAAGTATGTGATACTTACATTTTACCAAAAGTAGTGGGCACGATCGGTGGATCATCCAGTTGAAAAGGTACACTCCATGGAATATGTAGGGTTGGAGCCAGTTCCCTCAGGACCATATTACCCAAAATCTTAGCACAATCATCGTAATACTTATTTGAATTCTTCACAAAGCTAAATCCATTAACATCACAGACAAACGACTGGCCGTTAGCTCTACAACAGAAAAATTAATGAATTAAAAAAAATTGTATTATAATAAATCTTTAAATCAAAGTTTTTTTGCGCATAGACTCTGCTTCGCTGTGATCAAACAAACGACTGAACTGGAGTTTAAAGTCACGAGCCCGAGTGGCTCCACAGCTATAGTCGAGTAACGCGATACCAGGTGTAGGGTGTCACTGATAAGTTTCTTTATTATGAATACCAAAGCATCGAGGATTCGTAAAATATTTCAAAATCATCGCATAAAATTTAACAAAAAAAAAAAGATGTATTCTTAAAAAATAGTATCTCGCGCAATAATCAGTAACAACCCCAACTCAAATACGCCATTTAAAAAAAAGACCAATAAAAAAATTTACAACGCAAATAAACCATAAACCGCAAAGCTCCTCACCTCAACAGATCGAAGCCACAAACAGTCTGCTTGAAGGCCAAACAGACCTTCCTGCTGATGAGCTTCTCGGCGTTGCTGAGTATCACCGGATATCTGATCTCCTTGCCCTCGGAGTCCCTCTCCACTTTGCCGTCGAGAGCCGGGCTTTTCCTAGCCTCGGCGTGCGCGTAGTCCGGCCCGACCGTGTACACCTTGACGTCGGTGCCGTCTGTTGGCATGAAGTCCTCGTAGATGTAGGAGCCGGTCTTGCGCACTCGCGACTCCGGCGAGTAGACGCTGCTGCGGCTGCCGATCTGGGGGATGTTAAGTGGCTACAAACCATTTTGTTCAAATTTTTCTCGAGCACTGGTAACGAGAGCTACTACTGCGGCTATAATATAGCTAGATAGGCTCGAGCGACTTGCGGCCGTGCGTTTGCTCGATGAGGTATATTGCGCTTTATGTTGCCTGCGGTGCGCGTGCAGCGTGAGTGTGACTCGATTTTTTGTTGACGCAGTAGTAGGCTGGTGGGTCTTGGTTTTGGAGGTGTGTTTAGTTGAGTGATTAGTTTGATTTGAGTGGGACCATTCGGTGGATAGTGCAATGGTTTGTAGTTATTGTTTAGTGGATAGTTTAGAATTACACGTTTTGTCGTTGGTTTATTATTTGATTTTTTGATGTGTATTTTGAGCAAGCTTCTTTTTAGTAAAAGTTTGCAATAAATTTAGTTTTCATGAGATTTATCTACATCTATCTATACGGAGAAAATTTTCTAATAAAAATTACCATGACAATAATTGTAAACATGATTAACTTAATTGCAAATATTACCCTGATCGATGATAAAAATTACTCTTACGAAATGGTAAAAATAATTACGAATAACGTTACACTTTACCATTAAGTAAATGTAATTTTTTCTTTACGTTCACGAGGATAGTTACTGTAATTTTTATTAGCAAATTCCTTCCGTGTACGAATTACAAATTTATGAATTTTATCAGAAAGCGCTCAAAATACATTGACGTTAAGTAAACAAATAAAATAAATAATTATCATTTATACATTAATTACTTTGTGCTAGTTTTATATTGCAATTTTAGACCTTATACCAGTAGACACCTATAAATGCAACTGAGCCATTAGAGTACCTTTCTGAAAAGCCGCTGACTACCGCCACCTGCTGAAGTGGGATAATAAATGTAAATATTGTGATCTTCAGCGGAAACTGGTTTCTCCACAAACGGCTTGTTAAACGTGACGCCGTTGACCTCGACGTGGTCCTCCGACTCGACCAGTTCGTGATCTGAAATTGAATCTATGGTCTTCGAATGTCAAAATTAGAACATTCAAACACAACACAAAGCATGGAAGGTCCAGAAGGAGGAAGTAGATTGTCTAGCATATTTATTAAGAGGGAGTTTGTTGGAAATTTTCATTCGCGATCGGCAAAAATTCATTTGATTTTTAATACGATGTCTGTTAAAAACATAAAAATTAACTGTTTAAAATAATTAATCATTCATTTAGTTCACTAAGCATCAAACATTTTTGCTGATCGAAAATGTCAATTAGGAGGCGTGCATGCGGTTAACGTAAACACACACAAAAAGAATGTTAGTACAGAGTAGAAACAGTAAAACACAGATCATTTTAAAACCGGCTTACGTTTCGGGTCAGCAGAGTCTCTGTCGAGAACCGCGTACCTCGGGATTTCAATTCCTTCGCCTTCCAAAATGGCATAAACTCTTCTTCGGTCCTTTAAAAAAAGAATAAAAAAGACAATTAGAAAACTAGATGCCAAAATATTTTAAGTAACGCAGAAATCCAGCTAAAATTACATTTACCTGGATGTCATACTGCATAGGAAGATTGTTGATTATAAAAGGATTACGAAGGTTCGCGTACTGGATAGCTTTTTCGAGTGGGAATCCCTTGCTGTGGAAGCTAATTAAGCAGTCTACAATGGGCCAGTCTTCAACGGGTTCCTTAAACCAAACACACAATTTCAATTAACTCTCTGTCATCGCAATGCCAAAATCCAACTACCACATGATTGACGTTCGTTTAAACTAAAAGCACGTACTTTTAGAATGACCTCCTCGGTAAAAACGACTATTTTAATGTACTCGAACTCCTCGAGCCTGGTAAGTATCTCCTTCATCGGCTTGCTCTGGGATTTCTTGGCCATGGCGCATATTCCCACCAGGACCTGCTTGCCCTCGCCCTCGGGGTCGCTGCCGCCCAAGCATCCATCGTCGTTGACGCAGCCGTCCGACAGCTCGCCCTGCGAATCAAATAAATAAGATGTTAATCTCTTAATTTCGTTGGGCTATGTTGTTGGTTTATTTATGGATCGTTGTCTGGCTACTTATTTTGTTAAAAATGTTATAGTTTTGAGAGGGGACAGGGAGACTAATATACGAACTGGCTCGCGGATCTGTCTTCTCGAGAGCTGCCAGAGCGATGTATTTTGACAGTTTGTGTTTGCGAGTTTATTTGTTAACTAAGTTCGAAAGTAGTTTGTTGTTGGGGGTTCTGTGGGATTGAAAAATATTTTGATGTTGAGAATCAAAACATTGTCGTTGGGGATTAACAATGACTCTGTGCACGACTCGATTTAATAAAAAAGTAATTGTACTTTTTTTTGTCATTGAACGAGTTGCTATTAAAATACAAAGGCTGTCTTATCTACAACAATGACGATTTTTCTCGTGAAATTACTACTGATATAGTGTCGACGCTCTTTGTGTGCTTTCAATTTGATTCATGAAATACTTATGTAAGAAGTCAAGAATGTTGAAGCAAAGTGAAATAATGCGAATTTTCATGCCAGGTAGCGAAAACTCAAGCAGTCTTGTGTTATATAACACAGGTAACGCGAAGCTTTATGTCAGATCAATGAAGTATTTCGTATTTTTTTTTAAATAATTCTAAACTTTATGTTACAAATGTCAATTTCTATCGCTAAAAAACATTTTAATTTCAAAAGACTAAGATTATTTTATTTTTATAGATAAAACGAAAAATGCGGGTAATAAATCTATTCGAAAAAAAAAATTATCAATAAATAATACATTTCGTTCAAATAAAATCAACTAAACTTTTTTCAACAGAAAACAATTTTTAATCATCAAAAACATCAATATTTCTCCTTACAAAAATAAATTAGGAACCTGTCCGTATAATTTTTTCATTCAATTCCCCCAACCACATCGTTCAACGACCGCTCCCCAACGAAAAAGTATATAACAACAAAATTAAACGTGCAGCAATCAAGACAGTACACACAGCGAACGAGACAGTCGTAAGCCTCGGAGCATTAGTAAGTCTATTAGCGGTTAATCACAGCGGCCAAAGCCAGCAGGCAACACAATGCGAGCTCGGCGAAATGTACATTCGACGATAAACAAGACATCTGCGTCCGATACGCGCAGTCATAACGCCGGAGCAATAATTGACGGTGCGGGACTAATTATCCGGGCAATTAGCTGAATAACTTGAGCGACGCCAGAGTTAATTCAGGATGCGAGATAGAAAGACGTCAACTATCTTTAAACCTGTCAATAAGCGCTTAGGATGCCGGCCAAAATTCGTGGCGAAAAAGCGATAACAATAAACGGGGCTAGACGTTCACCTGAGAATGGCGTGACGAGGTGATAGAGATGCGAAGGTGAGGGGGTGATTAGACGCTCATTGTGTGGTTCTGTTAAAAGAGAATGGTTTTTTAAGGAATGAGCGCTGTGTAAGTCGATGGATGAGTGTACATTTTTTTTGAGTTGAATATTTGATTCTTTGATGAATAAATGTACCAGCAAGAGAGTATATACTTTTAATTTGGTGAATGAGTTTTCATAGCCCCGGAAAAATCATTGCAGATATGTTTCAGTAGACATCCGATGTGAAGAAACTCATCAGCGATGATATTTTTATCTCAATATAATTCATAGGTCTTTACCTATAGACCTTTTTTATCAAAGATGGAACGTCCACTGAAACCTACGTATACTTTTTTTTGGTTATAATTTTATACAATTATCTTAAATTGAAACATCCAAATTAATTTGCTGTGCTTGAATATTAATTGACTATATCTAATTTTAATAGTAGATTTAAACAACTGTTAATGTTTGATTAAAAACTTTTTATATTTATTATAAAATTTAGAAAAAAGTAACTATCCCATTTGAAAAAGAAACTATTCTAATAAAACAAGTAAATTAATTTTTTTTAATTTGAGGCAATGTGGCCATAAGTTATAATCGAATCATTTAATGGTAACTCCCTCTTACAAACGGGATCTATAAAGTAGAGTATTAAATGATTTTTAAAATAAAAATATCAACTTATTCACATTTCCTAAATACAGGTGACTATAGTGAGACTTAAAAGAAATTTGGACCGAATTTTTAACAGGATCATAACAATTTTCTCACCCAAGCTCAAAACTTTTTTATAAGATGCTAAAAATCAATTACAATCATGATATGAATTTGATTAAATACTCTTAATTAATGGTAAAAATTCAGTAATGACTTAGTTACATTTATGAGTACTCGTAATACGTTCTTAAAATTTAACCGTAAAAAATTAAGATTAAAAATTTATTTATTACGGACTTTATTTTAAAGTTCATTGATTAGACGATGGTTCCTTCATAAATGGTTACATTATATGTATCATATAACAAATAAAATGATTAAATCAAATTAATTTCAAAATACAAGTACGAACACTGCGATCTCTATTAACAAACAACACAACCCTCACACCATCTCGTGTCTCATCAAATCCAAAACCTCCTCCGCCTCAACCTTAAAAAAACTCACCCCTTAAAATCACGCGATCACCACCTAAAAACAAGCAAAGAAACCCGGATTCGTCGCGCGGCAACCAAGTGCCATAATACCTCTCGGAAAATAATAATGGCCCTGCGAAAAGCCCGCGACGGCTAAAATTAGAGCGCTCGCCGCCGCCCGCGAATACAAAGTTGCGCCCGAGCGATCAAGGCGCGCTGCAAGCCTAGAGGCTTTTCCGATAGTTACGCTAGGTGAGTAAGTACCGGCTGCAGCTGCGCGTATTTCATCTGTCGCGCGTGGCTACAGGCCAGCAGCCGCGATGCTTCTTAGAGCGCGCTGCGCTTCTTTATTGGCTTTAGTGCGCGCGCGGGAGCTTGAGGTTTAATTTTGTATTAATGAGCCGTTGTGATGGGTACGAGTTGTTTTGGTGGAAGGTGCTGGAGGTGGTAAGATAATGGCTGTTTTGGTGTGGCGCGGTATTGTTGAAGTTGTTTGATCGAGGTGAGATGTAGAAGGTATTTGTGGATGAATCATTGATATGATGTTGATGAGCTTTTGCTTAGTTTTTATAATTGTTTTTTCATTTTTACAATATCATTGTAACTCTGTGTTAAATATCAGAGAATTTACAAAACAATAACATATACTGTAAGGATTCAGCTGAGTCAATGGAATTATTTGCGAAAGAATTTTAATAGACGGGAACATTTAATAATGTTTAATTAAACATGTATCGCATTTAGTTTTAGTAATTTTACGAACGAATGAAATTATGAGACATTTAATAAGTAAAACATTTAGTATGATTTAAGTGGCTCTATAAATACTAGTAATTTTCACCTTTCAAAAAATAAATGAGCAATAATTCATCATATTTTTAATTAAAACAAATGGTATGAAATTACCGAATAAATTTAGCTACATTTTTTGCATCTACGTGTTTTGTATCTACAGTCACTTTTATATAAGAATAAAATTGTCACCGTTGTAATAAATATATAAATAAATCTTAAATCACAGCTATTCTCAAATGCACTTACACGAATTTTAGCATTATTTCAAGATAAAATTCCTAATATTGATATCAACTGTACAGTAGGTGTCGATAAAAATTTCACTGAATTCTTAAATAATTCACAAATAATTATTCCGTACTCCGCGAAAAAAAATAATTCAATACCAAAAATAATCTAAAATTCCAGTACCCTCCTTATCCATACCCCAACCAAAGCCCCCCAAAAGTAAAAAAACCAACCATCGTCAAACATTTTTACAACCACACGCACACATACACATCCTATGCATAAATCAATCACGTACAAAGCACTCGTCGCAGTAGCAGCAAGCCTCGAACTCGCCGATCTCGTTCTCCTCGCACTCGTCGCCAGTGTTCTGGTTCTCGTTCTGCGATCGCCACCTTTTCAGGCGCCACCAGTCCTTCCACCAGGACCACTCCATACTTTTTTTTCTCGCTGCCGCGCTGTTTTTTTTTTCACACTCGAGTCCTTAACGAAGTCATCGGCGCACTATGTACTGTCCGCGCGCGGCACGTAGCCACGAGCACTTTTACACCTGTTTACTTCTTGCTTCTGCTCGTTATCGGCCAGGTAACACACTTTTGACGCGCGCACTCGAGCTTCGCGCAGGTGTCAACAGCGTGGAACAAGTCATACTCGCGGATCTATCCAGAAGTTCTGATAAACGCGGCCATCTAATCGCTGCTTTGGTAATCTGTGGGAGGTCGGGGATGGGAGATAGCGAAAATTATTATGTCGAGTTGTTTAGCTGGACGAGGACGTTACGCTGCGCGCGTGTACTCGAATGTTTGAGAGGTGTGAATGATTTACTCTTTTTTTTTTTGTTTGAAGTAGTACTGATTTCACGAAGGGTGGCTATATTTGTTCAATAAGGGTGAAAAAGTCTATGAAATTGAAGTTTAATATTAGTTATGTTTGATTAATAAAGATTGAAAATAATTTCAGAGAGAATGGTACTATTTTGTAAGGAAAAGAGTAAATTTTCACACTTTTGAATTATAGAGAGCACCTGCTACAAGTACAAATACCTATTTTGATCAACGGTAAATTCGTACTGACGACTATTGCAAGCACAGTGTCAACCTTTTGAAGAGCCAATTTTGATCGGTATGTGAAGAATGTCAGGATGACGGGTAAGATATTGGTTAAAGTTATTTTGATCGTTTACTATAACTTCATCTGAACTTTTAATACACTCTGTCTACTTTGTACTTGCGAGTAAGTAAAATAAGCTAAAATAAGACGATCAAATCAAATTATTATTTTTTCATTCAAGTTGTTAGTGTTTTATAATAGATACATTATTTGATACAAGTTTAATCAAAATTGCTATTCTTAGGATTTTAGGTACACTAGCTGATTTCTTTTCAGTAACAACTGCTTCACAAGATCAAAGTTTGTGAGTCTTATACAAGATCAAAGAATCCTTTCAACTCCCCCACAACCAACCACAGCTCCTTCCATCACCCCGCCACTAAATTTCACTTCACCACTCATCACCAGCCACGTCAACCCAAAACTTTCCCAAAAAGCACAAAACACATCCGCCAGCAACTCAAATCCTCTTAACCACGACTCTCCTGCACTAAACACCCGCGCCACGTCAGTGCAACCAGTCAGCTGAAAAAGCCTCCCCGCGAGCGCGACCGGATGCGATCGCGCCTTTACATAATTTCCCGATGCGGATCCTGAGAGTCGGGCTTTTAATAATAGAGCGCACCGCGGCGGGCGGCGGCGATTCTCTAGCCTCTCTGAAATCCAAAACGCGCACAATCGACGGGAGCCACGTGTCCCTCTCCTTCTCTCTCTCTCTGTCTTCGTTCGCACGAGGACCGCCTAATTCTGTCGGAAAGTGAGTCAAGGCTCGAGACGCCCTCCTCCCCCGTCCGTGCGCGCCCGCGATGTAATCCAATTTAGTATCGTTCTGATCGGTGAGTTAAATGGAAGCGCGAAAGTTGCTAATTCGGATTGTATTTACGTGTGGTTGCGCTTGGGCTTAGCTGGCTGTGACAGGTGATAGTTGGTGAGCGGGTTTAAGGAAGTTGGAGCCTGAGTTTGAAAGTGGTAGGTTTGATTGGGACTGTGGGTTAAATGAAGATACGTGTATAAATAGTCTGTATAAATTTGGGCATATTTAGGAAGCTTGCTTCAAAAATAAATTTTTATGCATTTTTTTGTAATTGTGTTTGAGTTAAATGCTGGCGGACCTACCGGAAAGGGATGAATATTGATCACTCGGAAAGAGCTTAAAAGTAGTTAGCGGTTGCGTGATTTTTCGAGAAAACAGCTTTTTAGGAATAATTATTTCAAATTTGTCCGTTTTTTTTTTTTCGCGAATACATACTTTATTTAAACACGAAATCTGGTTGCATTCTTTAACAAACAGCCATTGCTACAGACTAAAGAAGGTTAGAACCGAAGCGGAAACACTCGAATCAAAATAGACAATTTGGTTTATTATTACTTTGCCGGGCATATGCCAAAGACCGGCGTATTATCAACAGTAAACAAATTTAATTGATTGATGTAGATAACGAAAATATACTATCAATTTTGTACAAAGCTTATCAAGATTCCGAAATTTCGAGATAATACCTAAAGTAACTGCTTAACGCTATCAAAAAACCAAAGTAACTCTCACAAACCCCTTAAAAATCAACATTCGTTTTCACAAAAATTCACAACGAAAAACACAAAACGCGCATAATAAATGCGCCACTGGACACTCGCAACTAAACAAACAGCCAAACTACAATCTGAAACAAAACGCAGCCGCGCGCCAGTTGAAAAAAAATCAACCTCGCGATAAGAAAGCGTATTGTCAAACTGCGCGTGATTTTTTTTACGCTCTTGCCTTCATCATCTCGCGAATGCACTCGCATCAACGGGCCTTATCGCACTTGAAACTCAGCCAAGTTCGAGGCCAGTCACGCGCAGACGTCGACGCGAAGTTTTGTCGATTTTTTTTTTTTTACTTTTCGCGAGCCTATTGTTCGAGGCGCGTTTTGCGGGAGGCTTGAGACTTGACTGGCCGAAAAGTGAATCAACGTTCGTGCGAGTAAACTCGCGGAATCGTGTACCGATGGCTGATAACGAGGAAGATATGAGGAGGCAGATGAATCCGGATCACGAATAGAGTTTTTATTTACGGTGCGCGAATGGGATGGTTGCTGTGGAGCGATTAGGGTTGATGACCTGTTTAGTTTTGAAAGTATTTATTTTAAGTTTTTTTTTTTAATGTATGAAAAAGTTGTTACTTCGTGGTTGTATAAAGAATTTAAATATACATATATAGTTAAGCTATCGTGACATACAATAGTTCTCATAAAGAAGTTGTAAAATATTTACTCATTTATTGGATAAACGAGACTAGTCGTGATAGACAGTACGAATTACCGGACGTCTGTCAATTTGTTCGTGACTGATTATATTAAAAACACAATATATCTTATTATTTAAAAGTACGCACTAATTTAATTTAACGTTTTGTGAAAATAACATTATTTTAAAAGACTGTTATCGAAAGCATTAAAAAATGCTACTATGTCATAATTGCAATGTTCACTAAAATCAGTATTGTTATGAAAATAATAAAATACCTAATTGACTGAATGCTTAGTGAAAGTTTCATAATTTGTTTTAAGCACGCTAAATTATTTAATAAAGAAATTTTTTCACGCATCACAAATAATTTTCATTCTGAGAAAGTGTCTGCAAAAAGTAAGATAATTTTCCTATCAGTGTTCACGCCCAGTATGTATTCGCGTCAATGCATACATACTCAGGCTGCTAATTATAGAGGCTTGTAAAATTTTTTTCTGCGTTGGATGTTGAATGAAAGATTAAAAGTGTTCCTCAAATAATCGCTTAAAATTCTTAGTGATAAAAAGTGCAAGTTTGTTAAATAAATTTGCGTCAATTAAGTTAAAAATCTGAGGTGCGCAAATGGAAAAGTTTCGTTCGTTGTACCTGCAAGTTACGTAAATCACATACTCTCGTGCTTAAAATCTATATTAATTAATCAAATAATTTTCGTAAAATAATAACAATGGCTATTCTCACTACATGAACTATAGTTACATTATTCAACTCTTAGTGCAGATGCACTTACAATTGCAAGAATCTTATAAATGGCATTAAATATTTGGTATAACGGTTAAAATTTTAAACAAAAATTGTTTTTGCCTCGAAATTTTTTAGTATAATACAATTTTGCGAGAAAAATTTTTCTCTTTATTAAATTTTTGCTATAACGTGTAATACAATTATTGTGAATATAATTTATTAAATAATTTTATTATTTTATAACATATTTTTCTAGTTCCTGTATTTTACAGGAAAGTAGCTGCGTGCGTCACGAAAGAAATTTACTACATCATGGAAAAGGCCTTGAGGCCAATTATGGAGGTTTCCCGCACACTGACAAAAATTGATGTTTGTTCTAGTAATACGCGTAAAGGGTACATAAAAAAGTCTATTATTACAAATGACTTGATTCTTTTTTCCTATTTACACCAACATCAAGAAAAATCACATTTAAATTAAAAAAAAATCACGCGAATAAGTAAATACTATAAATGTATGATTTACCTAACAAAAACATAAAAGAATTTATTAAATTAAAAATGTTCTATTACAGATACGTCAATGCAGGTATTATCACTTTTGTTGATATTTTTTGAAGATTTGTATGCACCTAAACCAAAAATAAATTTAGTATGCTATAGATGAAAGTATGTAATGTACATAATATGCTTGTTATTAAACAACTTGCTTTTAAACAAACCGTTTCTAACTGATTTTTGTATTTCGCTATTAGTGAACAAATTTGTACTATATATATATTTATAATGTGAATCATTACCACAACTCTTAATCAAAACGTTCCATAAAACAGTTTTTTGTTTACAAAAGCCAATCTTTATTTACTACTACTACTGCAGACTAATTCATTTGCTGCATTACGTTGAATTGTATTGTCTTAACTGTTGAAAAAACTAGGTCTGGGTTATAAAATTAAGGTTAGCTCGAGATATCCAAACTTGGGATTTACTACTAACGATAAAAACGTATTGATTATCAGAGGGCAGGTGATCAGCTTTTATTTGATATTTGTAAAAGATTGAAATATAGAATTTCTTAGAAATTATAAAATAATATAAACCTACAGTTGCAAATGAATTGAATTCTAAGAATCGAATAAATAAGAATATAAATTTTCATTTTTTTATTAACATTTCACATATTAATAATATTCGTATTTTTTTTTATTTTTAGTACTTAAGGTGTGATTTAGGTAATTTAAAAATGATTATAGTATTTAATTAATTTATTGTACAATAGTAAGTTAATAAAATAATGTATATACCAATGAAAGATCATTTTAAAGACTCAATATTAGGCTATTTCAATTTACAATCAATTAGATATTTTATTATAATCTGCAGATATAAATTTAATGTAAAAAAAATACGTCCAAGGCTACCTAAACTATCAGTGGAATTGTACAATATCGTTAGAAAAAGTTACAATTGCAATACTCAGTTGTACAGTTTCTAATGCATATAGAAAATTTTAATAGATTTTTATATTAAAATTATATTTACATTACTTTTTAGAGTTTTGCAGCTTCCCAAGATAACTGCTTAAATACATTATTCATGTTTTCGAGAAATCGACGTTTTAAGCGTGCGTCTGGCATTGAAGGAAACAAGTAAAAATCTAACACTTAACTAATTCATTACTACTAAATACCAATATAATCATAGTCATAATTTCAAAATATATACTTTTCTCTTGCTGCAAACTAACAACATGAGTTATACTAAGAAAGAGAACTTGTTCTTTGCCTTTGCTTCCATTGTTCATTTCGTATAAATATTAGAATTAATATTAAATTGTATAAAAGTTGGACTCTCAAGCACAAAAACAGTAAAAACTCAATTTTTAAAATAATGCATTATCTTGGAAAGCTACAAAACTAATTGTATCATTACCCAGAAACATAAAAGTCCCAACCTAAAGACCCCTTTAAAATACTAAAATCTCATTGGTCCTTTCCCTTCATCCAGCCAACTCCGTTGGTAAGCTCTCAAGCTCTCAACTCAAATATCTTCACACCATCTACAACCTCCCCTAAACTTTCACAAAACTCCCTACCTGTAAAAACCCTCCACCCAAAACACTCACTTCACCAAAAACCTCACTACTCAAACCCCACTCTCACTAAAACCTCACCACCTCTCGCAAGCTCTCGCAACTACCTCACCAACACAGCCCGAAAGCTCGATTGCGCGCGAATATTCAAAAAATCCAGCCGCGCAGTTCACTTGCGCTCGCGTCAAACGTAAACACTGCACTATCTAAAAAAAAAAATTGTTCTCTCACAGCGAGTTAATTTTTCGGTGTCGACGACTCGCGCGCTCGGCCGCAAATGTTTTTCCATTACACAACGAGTTCGCGCTAGCCGGGCGCGGAGGAGGAGGTGTATATAGCTTGGCGCGCAGTCGATGCGTAAGAGCCGCGCGCCAATTGGCCTTGTCGGCGCTCTCTGTATGCGCGATATGCGCAAGCTGTGTGCGATATGTGCGAGAGCGGCTCTCTCGGCATTGAAATTTATGCCTCTCGCGTATGAGTGTATCCGCTCTCTCGGCTGCAAGCGCATCGTTTGCTATTGTTTGGAGCTTTAAAGCTCTTTTTTTTTGGGTTTCTTCGGGCTTTCTTTGCGGCCGAGGCGGTGTAATTTGTGTAAGTGAGTCATCGAGCTTGCGAGGAGCTTAGTACTAAATATGCAGTTGCGCTGAAAAATTCGGCGTAGAAGAGCTTTTTTGTTACAGGAGAGAAGCCAAGACGCGAAAAGTTTTTGTGGGTGTGCTGTACAAATTTTTTTTTTTTTCTTGGGAGAAGGTCGATGTGGATTGAGTATATTTGGTCAATAAAATATGAGCTAAAAATAAACCTCTGCACTTGGCTTTAGATTAATAGATATTATTGAATTGCTATTCATTCTTTTATAAAGGCTTTTTAATAAAGTTTAATAAAACAGTGAATTTGAATTTTGTATACTGAAGAATGTAAATTTTGACTAACAAAAACATTTTAGAACATGAAGGCAGTTATTTTTTACTGCACTTTTAAAAATAATAGTTTATTTAACTGCAGTACGAGCTTGTGTATATATAGGCGATGCATTTAAAACTTTGTTATGTGTTAATGAACTATACTACTTTTTCCTTATAAAATTTATTTTCCTATTCATTCGCTGATATCTCTTTGATTAAAATAAAAAAGGGTTTTTTATTAATTATTTCTGAAAGAATAGAAAATTTTATTGTAGATCAATAGTCCATAATGCCAACGTAAATAATTTACTTTTCAAAAATAATCGCCTTATGAATATTGACAATGTCTTTAAAATTTATTACTTTTTCAACACGTCAAATACTATTGGCAGGTCATTATTCTAAAATATTTTAACACAAATCACAATTTATATCCATTTTTTATTTTTTGTTTTTTTAAGTTACTTTCAGACGTTTATTACGGTATAAGCTAATTTTTTCATAATTTTTTATAATAATATTAGTAATTGAACTAAATTTAAATAAATTATAAAATGACTATGTTCAAAAATTAATAACATAATTTCTATTACTATTAGTTTAAAATGTATAATCTACAAACTGTTATTATATCTGAGAATCTATTCCAAATAACGCCTCATTAGCAAATAAACTATAACATAAACTAGTACGTTTGATGCGATCTTATTAGACATATTTGCGCTGTAATTACACACTGTGGTCCAGTAAACGCGCATTTTCATCACGCAATTGTAATTTTAAACTAATTGACGCCTTAAACGCGGTTGTGAATACATTGAAGCTATACCATGATCCTATGAAATTATGCAGAACGACTATATACCTGCGTATGTTTAATATTTATAATTCGAGCATCGCCATAAACGTTGTAATTGACACGAAATTGATCTTGGCAGAATTTCAGCTTACCAGAAGGTCCATAATTTTTAATAACGATATAATAAAAGTATTTTACGAGATGAAGAATTTACATAAAACTGTACATTTGTTTGGAAATTACATCGTTAAAAATCTTTTTATGCTCTCACTAAAAGTTTTGTAAGTTTACGCGTAACATAAACTAAAAATTCTTGAAAGATGAATATCCGTCATTGTTCTAATATAAATGGAGCATTAATAAGTTTTGCAGTAAAAATTTTATTATCTTGGATAACTACTTTTTCCTTCAATTTTATGCCTTGGATAAATACCAAAACATATCATAACAATTAAATAGTAGTCCTTATACATAAACCCATTACACATCAACCTTGATGACTCTAACAACAGAAGCTTTGTCCTACCCTAACAAAAAGTATCACTAAAATGATTAAAATAAAAAAGGCCACTCATCCACTTATCACAAACTCAACGTAAACTTAAATTTAAGACACTATAAATTTCACCCTATACAACCTATCTCTATCCCACAAACAAAAGCCGGGAAAACCGCGCGCGTCCCAAGCCGCAGCGGGCAGCGTCGCAAAACTGAATCCAGAAATCCGGACAAAGTACTTGCAAAACCGGGCACACACGCAGCTGCGGCTGCAGGCGCGTAAATAAATATAGACCTTCTATGGCGCGAGTGAGATAGAGACAAAGGGAAGCTGTATATGCGCACGACGAAGACGCAGGCGCGGGAGGCTCCGAGGAGCTTCGCCGAGCTTCCGATTCTCTTTTGCCTATAGCGACGCGGCCGCGATCTGTTATAATCGTGCGATTGATTTATGCGATCGATTGGTTTTGCGGATGGCTGTTTGATGGTTTATGGTTGGATGCATAGAGTAGGTGCTTTCTCGGGGGATTAAAAGTCTATTTTTGGACGGAGTGAGTTTTCATGTTTGTAGTGGGTGATTGCATTATTAGAATGATAGATATTTTGTAAATATAGGTTTATTATTTACATGTTGTTTAAAAAGTTGGTATATTTTTTTTATTTAGAATGTTTTAGTTATTATTTTAGTTTAATGTTAGTTCTATAATTATTAGTTAATTATGCCTTTAATTAAACATTATTTATTTAATCAATAATTTATGTGTTAGTTTGATTATTTAATCTAGATAGCGAATGAAAAAGATTACAACTACTAATTACCTAAATATTAAAAGAGTTCGCACTGGTAATGATAAAAATATATCTTGAATCTTGATTATGATAAAATACGTTTTCAGCTATCAAGTACTAGTACCAACAATATGTAATTACTTCACTACTCAGTTTTAAAGTATCCGACACGATAAAATTTCTAAAAATATTTTACAAAGTTAGAAATAATTAATAAAACTCAACTATTAATTAATTATAAAATAAAATCCGATTCCCAAAAAAAAATGAAACAATAAAATTTTGGAGCACAGTAACAT